>CM077464.1:63949387-64171818 GCA_039654755.1 Calcarius lapponicus
CTAAAGACCTATGATCGGACGAGGTTTATTGGATAGGCAGGACTGATGGGATAGAGCCATTCCTGGTGCTCATACATACCTCAGTAGCACTTACCTTTAGCAAGTCATCAGGGAAAAATCAATTTGGTGGAGTGTATTTTTCCACAGCTAAAAAAAATTGCCTAAGTGTTGTATCTTACGGCAGGTAAACGTTGAAATTCGTTTTCTGAGACTATTGCCTGCCATGTTTTACTTGGTTAAGAAGGAAAGAAAAAGAGACAGAAATGTCCACCCTCCATTGACACTGGCTGACATTCCTATGCCAGTAGGAAAAATGAGTAGATTGAGTACCTTGCTGTGCTTTGGGGTGCAGGCTGCCACTCAGAGAAGGGTTGTACCTATCAGAGGCAAACCATCATTTTGTGTGTCCAGAATGGCACAGGAAATCAGAGTCTGCAGGGCAAGAGTGAACACTGGCATGAAGCCTTTTTTTGCAGGCACACTCTCCATGCCTGCAGCTTGAAGGGAGTCAATTGTCCCAGTTAAACCCTCAGAGGAATGTCCTTCCCTTTGGTGAGATTCCAGATAACACACACACACTTTAAAGCATTTTTCTATCCCAGCGTTGTCAGTCTCAGGGCAAGAGACCCATCCTCTTTTGTCAGTTCTTTTGAGATGTGGGTGATACCTCTGTGCCAAGACAGTCATTTACTTCCACAGTGGCTTTTTCCAGCAGGTTTCCAGGAATGAGAAGAACAGCTGGAGAAACTGAATGCTATGCTTCATTGGTGGGGGGAAATTCTCTGTACTGCAATATTAGTACTCACTGCCTGTTGTGGTCGCCAAGCACTGTCATCAAGGAGCTTTCAAGGGCCTGGTTAGGAAGTGGGATGTACTGAAGCTCTCACGCTTGAGCTACTCAAGTCCAGAAGGGTAATGCAGGGAGTATGTTTATCATGTAAACAGTGGACTGTCTGTAAAAAGGGAAGTTTTATGCAGTGATGGAGTTGTGGGAAATGAGGAACCACAAATTAATGAGAAACCCTACCAAGGTTAAAGTTATTTACTGATTATATTTGATTTCACTGTATTTGGTCAGATTGGAAGAGGGAAAAGACATAGCACGGTGTGATAAATCTTTTACTGGCATCGATCTGAGATTATTCATAAGTGAGACTAACCCACATCAGTACCAACAGCTTATGCTGTATCATTCTGCCAGCTGGATGTACCAGCTGAACAGCTGTTTCAGGCAAATTTTCTTAAACCTTACTAGAAATTGTCTTTTCTCTGTTTACCTGTGGAGGTCCAGTAGTGTTTTCTGGTATTTATTCTTTTAAGGGGATTTTGGAGAAATAAACAAGTCACTAAAAATACAACTGTAGTTATATTGTGACTAGAAGCAACCCAACTTCCCAGTCTTATTTATTGGGACCTTCCAAGTATAGTTACCGGGTTGTGTAGAAAATCAGGAATCTCCCCTTTCTATTCAGGCCATGCCTTGCACTCAAGGTCATGCAGAAAATTACTTCTGTCCAATATCAGGATTTAATCTGATTGCTTTTTTTGGCTAAGGTGATATGTTTTGAGAATGTTTCTCCAGTTTGAGGAAACCCTGAGAATGGTGGGATGGTAGAAGATACTTTAATTTTTAGAAGCAGAGATGAGGCACGATTTTAAACATTGGGTATTTTTTGTTGATGGAATTTATGACAAAATGCCAATCTCTGGTTATACAGAAATTGGAGTAAGAACTTGTAGCTCAGGACAGTGACATTTGAGGTGAAGCAGTGGGATTTTTACTAAGATTGGGACAATGGTATAAACTTATTTTGCATGAGAGTTTCAACTGTTTATTAAACCCTTGCCCGCCTGAATAGAAAGAAGGAAGCAAAAAGAAAATGTCTAAATTCTAAAGCTTTTTTGGCCTGAAGAATTCAGAGCATACTTAGGTCACGCATAATTGCCATGCATCCATTGCTTCTAGCATGCAGCTGGCTTGCATTTGACCAGCTCAACACATGGAACAAAGTTGTTTGTCGCATCTTTCCTTTGGACTTGGCTCTCTTGCTTTTGTTTGTTGCAATGTAAGGTAATTTATGCAATATTGCTGTAAAAGTGAGCTTGAAAGAAATAAGAAATCTTGGGGTTACTTCAGGAATGTTTTTCCTGTACTGTGGTCAAGTTTCACTTGTACTTTATAAGCAAATTGTTAATTCCTTGAAGTTACTATATCATTATGATCTGAATGTATGAAATTATTTATTAACGAAGTAAAAGCATGTAAGAAAGAGACAATATTCCCCTCCAGATTGCATCATCTGAGAAAAAAATAGCCATTTGGGAAATTATTGTCTCCTACACACAAGAAGTAACAGAGGGGAATTTTAAAAATTAAGTGACTGCACAGATTGAAAGCAAAACTTCTGAAACTATTCAGAGCTTTAACAGATGAGACATGCTTACAATGATGACAACCACCAAACTCTACAAGAAAATATTTTAACTTCCCAGGTGATACAGACGTGTATCACTATTTCAGAGCATCAGAGTTCACAGTGTTCCATGTCTAGAAGTACAGCTTTGACCTTCTGTGTATAAGCCAAGAGAATAATTTCTTGATGTAAATGCAGCTTAGGAGAAGGTCAGGTCTGAGTTCAAAGAAGTCTAAGGTTTCAGTTCAGATTTGTTTACTCTGAAATCTTGCCAGACCTCTATTGTCCGTTATGTCCTCTGTGTCTTTTAACATAGCAGTTCAGTGACGGTGATTAATACACAGGAGCCCACAAAGAGCTTCTTGGTCATGTTTTGCCACCTAATTGAAAATAAAATTGAGAGTCTTCTTTTCTTTTCCTGATACTGATGGAGAAGTGGTATCCCTGGGACTCATAAAAATATTCCTATCTGTATCACATTTTGCAACAATAAAGCTTCTGACAGATAAAATCCATCTCTGCGTTCCAGCTTCTCCCCACTAATGACGCCTATTGTGTAATGCTGTCATAGTTACTGGGTCTTATTAACATAAAAGCTCTGATAATCCTTGTATCTAGACAAGAAAGAGCAAGATACTTCCTGAGATTTCTGAAAAGAAGTTCAGAAGACCTACATAAAAAGTTTTGATTTGAAAATATATAACCATTTCTTCATAAGGCAGGTCTCCTTTAGGCCACTTGATTAATGACTTACAAGTCAGCAATGCGGAAGCTGCAACACTAAAGTTGCACTTCTACTGATATTTCTACCATCAGGTATCAATATTTCACCTGATATCAAACTTGAAGCAGACTCAGTTTCCACTGAAAATTTACAGTGCCTGAATCCAGTCAACGGGCATTTTGCATATGATTCCCTCATTATGGAGTGCTGCTGGGTTTTGATTCATTTATCCCCCTAAGACCCCATGCACAGAAGTGCATTGTGGTGCTGTATATTTAGAGTGCTATTCTCAGCATGAGTTGTTTGTCAGTCAGGGCCTTTCACTCTAGTTCAAATGTTCCTGAAATCCAGAAGGGCTCTGATTTCATAGGTCTAGTAGAGGTTTCTCACAAAACCAGAGGTATTTTCAAGATACCCAGAACCACAAATTCAGCCCCCATTGAATTTCAGTTTCCCTTACAGGTCATTATTGTTTTCACCACTTTATAGCAATACTGGCCAAAATCAATCTTTTACAATTCCACTTCCTACTCATACTAAAAGAAAAAGGTTGGGGCTTTTAATTAGAGCTATTTATATTTTCAAAATGAGGAAGACATTCTGAAAAAGGAATTGTTTCTGCAG
The DNA here is from genome assembly GCA_039654755.1 of Calcarius lapponicus. Classification (NCBI taxonomy): domain Eukaryota; kingdom Metazoa; phylum Chordata; class Aves; order Passeriformes; family Fringillidae; genus Calcarius; species Calcarius lapponicus. The sequence goes on from CM077464.1 coordinate 63,953,150, forward strand.
CCAATTCGGGGACCTTCTGTCTACAAAATCTGCTCTAGACACTTTCCCACCACAACTTTCTTTCCATTATTAGGAACTTACACCACTTCATATTTAGCTTGGTATTTTGCCAAAAAACGTTCTTTAGGTCTCTATAGTACAAAATCTGACAGAAAGCATAACACAAGGAAAAAAGGTATTTTTAAGTCCCTACTTTTTTCCATTTTCCCATCAGAAAAAAATTTTAAAAATATTAGTAATATAAATCCATCTCTGTTCCAGTTTTTGCTCTGGTTATTTATACTCTTTTAATGTGATCCATGTAGAGAAGTCAAACGTTATTAAATCCATTCAGATAGTTCTTCAATCTATTCGGGAGCTGAGTGTACCTGGCACAGGCACTGAATATTTCCTTTTGGTTTCTGAGCTAGAAATAATACTTGAAGTAAATTATTTTCTACTGTGATAATGATGATACTACCAGACGTCCTGAGTGGAAAAGGCCAGGGAGGTTCTGATCCTGACTCTCATTCTGAAATTGTGTCTTCCTTTTTTTCCCTAAGAAAACTCATCTCAGATTCTGTCTGTGGTTTTCAGCAAGAACAGTCCTTTTCCCTCTTCCTGCACAATTTTTCAGCCAGATTGACTGAACTATGAAAAGGTCAAATGACTTACTTGAAGGGTAAACCATGAGTCAGTAGCACAGCTAGAACTGAATCAAATCCTTTCCTGTCTTCCAGTCCAACCACTAGACAATACACAATTGCTTTTATTGACCAGAGAGCTTTAGTGAAGTCAACATTAGCTGTGGTACATGCTAGCATGAGTCTCTGAACAGTTTTAGTACACATTCGTACGAGTCTGAAAATCAGCCGCCTTCGACCAGCAATTCATAGGGTATGTGGCAGACAGCAGACCTTGGGTCCCTCTCTCTGCATGCCTCGTGTCCTGTCTGTGCATTTCTCTGCTTGCACACCCCAGCCATGCTGCTGTGCTCCTGTCTGCCCTGGGAGCTGGTGTGAATGATCCTGGTCAGCAGCTGAACCACAGCCTTTGCTCTGATCCTCAGTTCAGCTGCCCTTTCTCTACAGTCAAGAGGGGAAAGGGCCTGTTATTCTGCACTGTAGTCATATGAGATCATGGTTTGGAAAATGTTCAGAAACACTGGAAAAGATAAACTCAACAATCTATTTTGACCTTAGAGTCTACCGATGTTTGTTTTAGCTGACCTATATGCATCTGCACGTATTTTGGCAGATAGATGCCTGGAAACTTTGTAGAGAGGCTGATGGAAAATACTGTAAAAATAAAATGAAAATATTGCTGAAAAGGAGCTTGAGCAGGCATCTAATCTCTCTTCATCTAAAGCAAGATGGGTTTTGTCTACATTACTTCTAGCAACTGACTCAACTGCTACCCTCTACCTCTCCAGGCAATCTGTGCTGTCACTTCACAACTCAAATTATTAGCTTAAACATTCAGGAAATATTTATTGCCCTCCCTTATTGAAATGAGTGTGTCACTTACATGTGGCATTTACATATGATGTAAAGCAATCAAAAAATATAGAACCCAATATAGAATGGTGTGCATTACAAAGTCAACAGTACAGAAGTGTCCTCAGTGAGGATTTCTTTTCTCTTATTTTACATTTTGCAGTACAGAGAACTTTCCCCCATCTCCTCTTTTTATTGAATACTGCCTGGTACTGCCTTTCTCCTAGCAAGACTCCATTTGCAAAGGTTTTCCAAATGTTGTTCTACACAGTTGCCTGAGTATGTGAAGAAAAGGTAATAGGAAAATAGAAATGGTTTTTAAATGATTCTGAAGATTTGACTTTTCAGTTTCTCAAAGCCAGGAAACTAATACTGAATCATCTGACTGTGCTGTGCTGCCATGTTTTAGCTCATACAGCGCACAAGATAACCACTGTTCAGAGACCCTGCAGTAACTCAGCAAAACGGGATGACTGGAGAATGATGTTTCTTCTATAAATCATCAGGTTTGTAGTGTATATGTGCAATAGACAGGACTTGGGAAGTAGGGAAAAATGGGACTGTTGTGAAATGCCAAAAGGACTTCTAGCAGTTTCTTTTACTGATGATTGGTTGGCAGGTCGAAATAAAAGCTCTCTAGTACAAGGTCATGATATAAATTAAAATGGAAAGAGGTACTATTAGATCCTCTTTTCCATTCCCTGTCACAGTGGAATTGCTCCCTACAGTGCTCTTGAGTGTTTTGTCCAGTGTCCTCTGAAATAACTTAAGCAACAGGGTTTTCATAGCTTCTCCTTGGAATCCTACCCCACACTGTAGTAGATCTCATTAATAGGAAATGTTACCCTAAAGCATAAATCTTCCTGCTCTCCATTTCATCTCATTAATTCCACTTATACTTCCTTCTCTGGTCCTAATCAATCCCTTTGCCTCTTAAGTGTTTATATCCTTCTAAGACTTATGGGGAATTATCATAGGCCAATTAGATATCATTCGGCCAAGATATGTGCAAGGCCCATTCCCTTCATTTTCCTTCAACCCACATCTAAGCCCTGGCTCATTTTTTCCCCGGCTCTGAAGTCCCTTCAGTTTGTCATCAAGCTGCCCTCAATTTAAGTGGAAGAGAGCTCTGGTCCCTACACTGCAGCCAGAGATGTGGCGATCAGGTTTCCAGAACACCAGCGATCCCCAGCTCACCACAAAGTCAGATGGAGTGGCCACAGAGACCACTCAGGAAGAAGAAAATAAAGGAGACTGGCAGTTTGCAGGGAAAGAGCAAAGTAAAATGGTAACCAAACAGCACAAGCGGTGGTCCTGCAGGGAAAGCGGCCACAGGAAAGCTTTGCAGGAGTCCTGGGAGCTGCACCATTGCAGTGAGGCATGGCACCAATAGCTTAGACCCTGGCTGGCAGCCCTGAGGAGTGCTGGTGGGGTAGAAATGCCCCCAGATCACTCCACGCCCACCCCAGGCCAGTTGTGACGGGCAGGGCTGGTGTCACCACTGCCAGCAATGCAAACCACCCCGCACTGCCCCGTGCCATGACCTCATGAGCAGCAGGACCCAGGTGAGCCTGTGTTTCACAGATGGACAAAGCCAACTCTGTGCACAGGTTTTTTCCTTGTGACCATAAAATTAAGGGGTGGGAGAGAAACCTGGGCTGTACCATAGTCTCCTGGTGGTCTGCTCCCTACATCCAGCCTGCAGACCATCCAAAACCTTGTCATTTTATCCCAGAAGGCAAGCAGGCCTGGGGTAGATCCAGAACGGATTACAACATAATCCAATTCACAGGGAGGGGTATTTTTGAAAGAGGATTTTTTTTTCCTCTGGCTGGCTGCCAAAAATAAATAAATGTTGTAAGTATAATGTAATGTTTTTAGAGAGCACGGTGATGGAAAGAGAAAGCTCGTTTCCATATCCGCATTAAAGGGAGGGAGAGTGTAATTTGATTTTTTGCACTGTGCAAAGCAATCTGAGGGTATGTAAGGTATAAATGCCGGTATTTCACAGTGGAATTTCAAGCACAGTCATAGTCTGAAGAAAGCAGTGCTTCGTTTCTAATCAGAACAATGTACTATGGCTGTTTGGTCTGCATTTCAGCATCAAAAAGCCTCTGCCTGAACCTTTTGTGACCTTCAGAGAGTTTTGCATAATTAGCTTGATTAAAGACACAGCACAGTTTTAGCACCAGAGACCAAAAACCACAAATTACTGAGGATCACATGCTTTGCAAAATAATACCATTCATGTGATTATTTGTTTTGCTCTCATCATTTTTGAAATATTACTCCATTGCTTTGACTTGAATTTCTAGTTGTAACAGATAGCCAGTTCCCAAATAAAATGTAAGTCTTTACAAAAATGTTTCCATTGCATAAAAAACTTTTTGGATTTCTGCAAAGTCATAGAGCTGTTTGATATTTGTATTAGGGATATGACTGAAAAACACCAGTGGTACAAAGACTTTCAGCTATTAGAGTGTAATTTCACATGACCTTCCTTAGACTTTGTTTTTACCATTTCAATTTTAATGTCAAATTTTAAAGTGTGACAAAGCCAAAAAAAGACCAGATCAAGAACATATGATAAAGAATACATCAATGAACTTTTGCATCCAGAGAGCATTGGGTCATCTTACAGAGAGCACTTTGGGGACTACTCTGATCAAAGAATCCAGAAGACAGCTGTGGGGGCTTGCAACAGAGCGGGGTACTGCCATAGTGCTCCTTGGACCACATGTACACAGCACATGCCCAAAGGATCGCCAGAATGGACACACCTGGCAGCAGGACCCACCTACCCTCCTGCTGAAACAGACACTGCCTAGTTCTTTTCCTCTCCACTCTCACAAGAGTTAGTAATTTCCCACTGCCTGAGGCTGGTGGAAAGAAAAGTTCTCAGAATGTCCCAAACATCCCAGATGGAGAGCTCTGTTATGGGACCCTCATCTTCTGCCAAACACCATTTTTCCTCACTGCTTTGGTGCAGAGGGGCTGTGGATCCCTGCCCATCTGCTCGCCTTTTCTAAAAGGTTTGCCGATACACTCCCTGTCCCTTTAACTATGTATAAAAGGACTTGGGCTCATACAATCTGTGTTCATGTGTCTATGCAGCTATGTAAGGCCAAGTTTACCTCTCCTGCTTTGCAGTAGCTACAAGGCTAAAGAAAAGGGTCAGCTACATTACAGGGCTCGCAAGCTATTTCGAGTAACCCTGCCCTTGTCCACACTGTACCTACAGCCTTCATGGTCTGCTGGAAAGACTGCACAGATTTATGCAACCCTCTGCTGTTAGCACACCCTCATTGCTGCAAAAGATCTCAGCTTGAGACCTTCATGCGTTAAAAGAAATTAAGGAAGTTGCAAAATCTGTTGGTACAATAATAACAGTGGGTGTTCTTACAGAAACCGGTATAAGCTGGTTGAGTGGCACATCTGGGATGGTTTTAAGAAGAAACTTGATTAATACCACAGATGACTGCTATTTAAAGCCATTCATTTTGATGCATAGTTTGGGGGAGGTTCAGTTTACCCCTAAGGAAAAAGCAGGAGTTAATACAGACAGTGAGTGTTTGTGCACCTCTGGATGGTATTGATCACTGGCAATTTAGATTTGATATTTTAAAAGTGGGGAACTTGATTACAATACATAGGAGGACATTTCATGAGGTAAAAAATGCAAGAAAAACAGTAGCAAATCCCTCTTCTCATTAGATGAGACATTTAAACTGAAGGTCAGGTATGACAATCTTATTGGGAAAATAAATACATTTGCATGCTGGTCAGTAAAAAATCCCTGTTCCCAACACTCTCCTTTCAGGGATGTAAGCTTATGATCAGGGTTGAAGACTCTCAGATTGGAGGAACTTGGAAGAAACTTGTGTTCTGTAAAGAAATGAGACACCAGAGTACTTATCCAGAGGAAGTGAAGTATGAAAACATAGGTTGGATACTGGCACAGGTATATATTCCAAGTAATTAGATATAGCTGTTGCTTACCAGGGTTAAATGTCCACACACTGACTCTTTGTAATAGATGAGAGGAAGAAGCTGGAAACCTTTTACTTCGAAGGGTTAAGATTCACATGCATCCTTAAGAAAGTGAGAAGTGGGTTAGCAAAAGTGAAGGACCATATTTGCAGTGCACAGCTTATAAAGGACCAAGGCCACATAACTCTACTGAGGAAATTCAGCACTAGTCTTTTCCAGTAAGCCTGGTCTGAGCGTCTAAGTTCAGAAGTAGATGGAGATGGGTGGTGAATCCTCTGTTATCACACTGTAACTCTTCAGAAGCCTTATGACAGTATCCATGTCTTTGAGGGATGCAGAGAAATGCTTCTCTTGATATAAGACAGCCTAAGATGGATGCAGCTTTTGGGATGAACAGATTTTAGGCAGCATTCAGTTCAGCATACGGAGTAGTTGCGGCTCCATATGGAAGGTGACGATATTATAGCAATAGATGCAACGGATCGGATTGTGATCTGGCTTCCACCAGTTCTAGGCAGATGCAACTCCTTCAGCTTTAATGGACTTACCACAGCTTCACACCAAATGAAGTGAAATGAGTTTTGGGTACAATACATCTACATTAAGCAATGAAAGACTGGTGATTTGTGTGATATCTTTTTTAATTTCTTTCTTTTTTTTTAACTAAAGTGCTAGCATGTTGTGTGGGGAGGCATTTTTTATTCTTATTAACAGTTGGCATTCTGTTTGTTGTAAGCTGTGTGTGGGTTTCTGTGCAAGACAAAGGCATGGCACTGCTCTGGCTAGGAAGCTTTGTGCCAGCTCTTCACTGAGCAACTTCACAGCAGTTTTGGACATATTTTTCTACATTGGGAGTGGAGGGAGGGAAGAAAACAGAGCATGTGTGCACAGCAAAGGCAAACTTTCCAAACCTGGTTAATCTCACTGTACCCATACTGTGCAAGCCTCGGCTGCTCTAAATTAAATGGAGCTGGAGGAAGCAAAAGCACAAGGACTAAAAGAGAGAAAACAAAGGAGAGAAGCAGTGAAGAACATGAGGAGGTAACAAGATAGGGAGAGAGCATTGAGCAGAAGGCAGGCTGTGATAGTAGTGCTGTTCTTGGAAAAGAAGCACACAGAGAGAAATATTTTTTGCAGATAAAAAAGAACTAGAGATTTGCAGCTGTGCTGCCTTTTCTCTCTGTCAGAACTTACTTCCTGACTATTCATTTTGCATCACTACTCATCAGCCTTCCCTGAAAATAGGTGGCTGGAGACAAGGGGCAAATGGTCTTCTAAAAGAAGAGCTTCCAGCTTGGTTTAGCATGTGTATGCAAATGGCTGCATTAATTGCAATCCTGCATTTGGAAGGACAGGGAGGAAAATGAGGGAAGGTTAACAGGTTAGGGAAGATGGGAAGCAACAGAGGTCAGGGTGAAGAAAACAGCAAGACATTAATTCCATAGCCCTCTTCCTCCTCTTCTAGCCTCCTGCTTGGCTGTGGCTGGAGAGCATTTGATGTGTAGGCAGCACTCAGGGCCCAGGAATTTGTATGGCCTTGACATTCACAGGAATAGGCTTCTACAGTTGTTAGAGATGCTTTTGTCTTGTCAACATGGAAAACAGCCTGGTTAAGACCAGACCAGGCCTGGGAGGCAGTTGCAGATTAGGGAAATTTTCTTTGGAGTTGTTTGCATGGGCCAATGTAAATTTGAAAAGGACAGTATGCTATTGCTTTACTTTTTTTGGCCACAACTAAATAAAGAAAATATGTTGTAAATATAAGAGGTATCTACTTTCAACTTTGCAGGCTTAAAAAGACTGATGATCTGGATTATAATCAAAGTTTGGATTTCATTTTCCTATAGGCTGCTTTGATGAAAAATGAAGAAAAATTGGCTTTTAAAATGTTCTCCTCTGTGCAGAAAGACATTGCTGGTTGCTCCAGCTGATCTGTTGCCTTTGCAATTGCTATCTGGCTGTCAAGTAGACGTCGATAGAAGAATGTGCTGCAACAGCATGGTGGAGGGACTGGAAAGGCATCCCACAGGCTGACAGCATGTGATACCCACCTACCTCCTCTACAACTGTCCGTGCCATGATACAGAACAAGGGTGACCCCACTGAACTACATTTGTGTAAGGCTGGGGCTTCAGCTGCACACACGGGGAGTTAGAGGAGAGTCATGATGTAACCACAGACAGCTGAGCAAGATGCACCATGAAAGCAGCTCCTTCATCACTCTGTCTCTTCTTTTCACACACGGTTATTTTGCGCAAGCTTGCTGAGTGAGAGTTGGGCCAGCCAGCAGAAATGACCCTGCATAATTTCTGTCATATTTATCTGTTGGACTACATGACCTGTTAGAAAAAGCAGACAAAGAGAAACTCATTTACAGTGCTTGAAAAGGGAAAAATAACTGCTGATGTTCCCATGAATCTTGGGGAAGTGATGAGGTGGAACTGCAGCACAAGACACACCACATGTGTGCATTAGCCATCCTTGCACTCATTTGAGTTGCCACAACAGCTGTGCAATGCCAAGGGCCAGGGTATGCACTTCTGCAAAGTTGCAGAAGGGAAAATACAGCATTTGTTCTGCTTTTAACTCAGCTGATGTCATAATCAACTCATGTGAAAAGCTTTTCTTTTTTTGTGTTTGAATGTTTTAATCTGTTCCATACTTCTGTCACTGATAACCTGCCTTTGAATGTTGGCACAATCTGCATTATACTTAATCCAGAGCTATCTTTATTAATGTAATTTTTTCTAATATGTCAAATACTGCTAGGAAGCTACTCCTCAGTAAGGACTAGTTGTGTGGAGGATTTCAGCTCTTGGAGCTCAGCTGGTTTTAATTACCCACACAGATAAGTGTAGCCATTTATTTTCTTTGAACTGGAAAAGGTTGCTTTGCTATTTTTAACCCCTGAAGACAGCTGAGTAATTCAACTGAAAGTCCTCAGTCCAGAAATAACCTTTTTTTTCTTTTTGCCCTCTGAGGATCAAATTGTTTCTCATGAGCCAAGGTTTAACCCATAGCTGTTCAGTTCAGTTTGATTATATTCAGGCCAGGTTTTCATAGATTGGTAATAACCAGAGTCTCTGATACTCATCCAAGTGTGGCATTGAGCAACATGTCTTGCAATTTCCTTTTGAGAGAGAGTCCCTTTGCAGCAATATTCACACAGAGAGGTACTGCTTAGTAGGGTTCCTCACTGAGTAAGATTCTACTTGACATATACAAGGGTGGCAAGGTCTGATCCAAAACAAACATGTATGATCAATTTTCCAAAAGTGCTCTGCATGTTGCCCTTAGTGCCACAATGGGGAGAAACTGCGTGCTAAGCACTTACAAAAATCTGGCCCTTGTTTGAATGTGAATGGGGGCTTGAGCTCTTTAGAAAATCTGGCAGCAATTGTGGGTGCTGAGTACTTAGGAAGCAGTGGTGGTCTTGAATCAGGGCTGCCATTACTGATTTACACCCTTGTCAGCCATTGATTTTCAACAGAGTTACACCCTTCTGGAATTGGAGCAACACAGTCAGACTGCCATAATTTATAAATTAGTGCACATATCGATATTTATTTTATTTTATTTTATTTTATTTTATTTTATTTTATTTTATTTTATTTTATTTTATTTTATTTTATTTTATTTTACTTTTTTTCTTTTTAGGAAAATTCTTTTGAAATATTACCCTGTTGCCTGAATCCGTACTGCTCCTGACTGTCTGCCAGCTCCCAGATTAAATGTAAGTCATTACGGAATGTTTTCCTCACATGGGAAAGACTGGAGTGGCCCAGTGTTAGTTTTGCCCTCCGACATTAATTCTAATTACCTCAAAATGCAAACATGTTTGAATTTCCAGCAGATGACATTATTTTTTCTTTGACATCAGACATCAAAGAAAGAAAAATAAACATGGGACAGTGACAGCATTAGGCCTCTAGTCATTTTTCAGAAGGTTTTTCATGTCCTGTTCCAGACTGGTTCTTCTTTAAGTCTTGTCTCAGATATTAGGGAGGGGAAAGGTTTACAGACTCCAAGACCGATGGAGTCTTTTCCCTTCCAGTTCTCTGAGGCAGATGGGGGAAGGAAAGAAACAGTCTGGTTTACATCAGGGTTGGAGCCTTAGTTTTCAGAGGCACACACACGCCCCCGATAGTTTGGTTATTTCTTAAATTTTTTTTTAGCTTTTCTTCTGAATATTCATAGATGATACTGCTGCATTTAAAAATTGCAATAATTCAAAGAGAACAGAAATTTGTAAATGTGGATGAGAACCTCAGAATTTTGGAGTTGTTTAGTGCATTTGGGAGATCATTATTCACACAGGTGTCATGGCCAGATATTCCCTCTACAGAGCACTGACCTTTCAGACCTTTCAAGTCCACAGTGTTTATAAATTTGACCAATCAAGGGAGCTGCCTCTACATGTCAGCGTTTGGGATGTGCTAGCTTGCACCCACATGGCTTTTATGAAGTTGTGGCAATGGCAGCTCCCAGTCAACTTTCCTGGACCTGGACACAGGCCTGCAGTCCCCTCACCTGCACCCCTTCCTTCACCCAGAGCCCACCTCTCCCCAGTTTTTCCCAGGTTCCTGGGCTGCCCTGGAGCAGAACATCTCTGCATCTGAAAACAGAAATGAATGGGATAATACCACTGCTCAATCTGACAGACACCACGAAGAGATGCAAAGGCTCCATTTCTAGAGACCCTGACTGTGTTTTGGTGAGGCAGGCTATAGAAAAATCTGTGCAAGAAATCAAATTGTGAGAAAATTACAGAAGTCTCTTCCCAGGGCCTGGGAGAACAAGGTTATTGCAGGACATGGCAGAGATGTGTAGGGAGAGCTGTGCACGGAAGCTTGAACAACATATCTGTGCCATTGCTCCTTGCTTTTTGAGCACTAAACATGACTCCTGAGTTTTAAAAATGGTCAGCTTGTGACGGACCCAGCCTGCAGGAGCTGCTGCTGTGGCTTTGCAGTGCAACAGTTCAGGATGTTTCTTTCTTTCCCTGATGGAAAAATAGCTCCTTCCACTGCATGGGGCAAGTAATAGTTTTTTACACCACACACCCTCCCCACTCCATGCTTCCAGCCCCACTTCCATTTAAAAAGTGTAGAAACAAATTCATTTTCAGTCAATAAATAACAATAAATAAATAAGCCATGTGCTCTGCAGTTGTTGCCTGCAGTGTGAGCTCTAGTGTTTTGAAGTGTTTCTCATTGGGGCCCACAAATGTTTGTAATAAAACTGACTGGCAAAATCTTGGGCCAGAGCCTCTGGGCTGCTCAGCCGGCTTCACACCCATCCTCCTGATCCATTTTCTCCTGATGCGAGCCCAGGGCAGGCAGTAGCTCCCCAGGGACCCTGCAAGAGCTGTGGGCTGGAGTGACTGGGCTGAAAGGCATCAGCCAGCTCACCTCAGGCTCCCTAGAGAATGTTAATACTCATGCTGAGGCACCTGAGGATGGTGGCAAGATGCACTAAAATTAATCATTTTTGCTTTTCTCACTTTTTCTTGGAGTTTGACAGGATAGCTTAGAGTCTGATACTGTGAAACTGGTTTTTTTCCATTCTCTACAATACCTGGAAACTACACCATGACACTACTCCTCCCAGGAAGCATTGTAAAACAGAACATGGTAAAGTATTTGATTGAGCTTACCTTTCTAAAATTGCCTACAGACTCTGAGAGGTCTAGCAAGAGACATCCTGCAGGGCTCATTTGAAAACAAGAGTACTGAAAATCTGCCCTCCAAAAGTCAGTGTTTCCATCTGAGTGCTCAAGAATGAATGTACTTAAAATCAAGCTTTGTACGGAAATTTGAACCAGCCCGAATACTAATATTGGCAACAGCTCTGCATGTTGGTAGAGCATACCACTTCTCATCAGGCAGAGTGTATCGTTTAGGGGTATGTTTTCAAAATTAGATAACCCAAATGTTCTTACAAATGGCTTTGATTATTTTTTGTCTGTACAAGACTAAGTTTTTGTAAGAGAATGGACAACAGCCTGAGGAGAAATGGTGGTGGGGTATGTGAGTATCCTTTTTCGCACACATCAGTGCATATTTGGTATATGAGGTGGTGCTTACACAGTTTTCCTTTCACTGTTCAGGCAGCCAGTTTTTAAAAATGTGGCCTGTGGTGTTTCTGTTTCTTTGATGTTTTCAAATGGGATCTAGTTAATTTTAATATGTCTATTACATCTAATTCTCTGCTAAGGCCACCTCAAGGCTCTAGAGGAAATCAAACTTTATGTTGTCCAAGCTGTGTCACCCATTTCTAAAGTAAAAGAAAAGGGAACTGTATCCTCTGCTAAAATTACATTCATTCTTCTTGTTTATGATGTGAGAAATCCTCTTGGTTCAGAAATGTGCAGTCCTTCCTTTCCACTTAACAGAGTCCATTAGCTCTGGAAAAACTGGGCAAATGAAGACTGGGTGACTTGTTTTCTTCCCTTCTGGATGCTGTGTGATGGAGGACAGTCATAGTTACATGCGCACATTCAGAATCAGCCTGATGCAGATAATAAAATGAGACCAATTATACTGGAGCAGGTTTACATCTTCAGCAAAATCTGAACAAGATAGGCACTTCTAGGACTCCACCAAGAGAACAAGCCTTACCCAAATCAGTTTGTGCACAAGATGTTGCTATAAACCAGCTAAATGTTTTGCAGGATGTAGGACAACTGGTACCACATGGGCTTTTTCATGAGTGATTCTGGATACTGGATATCCCCAGCCCTTTGCTGGGATCATTGCATGTACAGAGACTGCTCAATCATTCCTCTGGTCAAGTACTAACTAAATTGTATCACTAGCAACAATGCAAGTGTACAAAGCTGTGAAAAATTATGTACATATGTGATAAGTAGCAATGTGTCTATTAATATTGCATGACTTGTTGGGAGAGAGAGATTTTTCTAGTGCAACTTCAGAAGTGCTTAGGACAACAAGATATTCTCCGTGGGAGCCGTCTACTTTCCACGTGGAAAATGCATGATGGGGTTTTGGGTAGGATTGGATATATTTTGCTGCTTTGAATTACTGTCTGGATGAGTCAAGCTATTTTTTGTCCTGTCGGATCTCTGTGGTGTTGGTGAATAGTTATTTCTGCGTGGACGGTGCATTAAAGCTCCCGTTAACAGTCAGGTTCTCTTTGGCGGCAGATGTTAATATTTTATATAAAAATAAGCATTTAGAAACAATTCCTCTGTTATCGATACCTGCTTGGCAGTTTCACCTTTTGGGAAGCATATGTCTGGATAGGAGTCAGGGCTTGTTTTGGAAGAGATGGCCTGTTGCCATACCCCCTTGCTGTTTCTTTTAAATCTGGCTGTAGTGCATCTTTAAGCTTTGTGGAGGGCTTTTTCTTCTCTCTGTTTCATGCCTAGCAGTGGTGCCTTATACATTCACTAAGAATGAGTCCAGAGATAAAGATAAGAAATTTAGGAAACTGTAAATGTCCTTATCTCTACTGCTGGTGTGGGTAGAATGAGTGCCCCAGAGAAAAATATTGTTTTGTATGAGGTAACAGCTGCTGTTGCTGTAGGTATTGAGTGAGGCTGTGCTGCAGTCATTAATCTTGTATAGCTCCTGTAGCCTTTCACTAATGAGAAATAAGAGCAAGACCAGCACTGTTGTGGGGGTTAGAAATGGAGACTGTACCATTCAGGAGGGAAGACTCAAACCCACTAATGATAGTAGCTGGGCATTTTTGCAGATGCCGCTTGGACTTCTGAGTTAACACTGCTTAACTAGGAGTGTTTCTTACAGTCAGATAGTGTCTAGGTGCTTTCAGTAGTTGCTGTGTGGGCAGGAGGCAACCTTTACATGCAGGTTCATAATAACTGGTGACAGGCTGTACAAAAAGTACACCAGTCCTTGCTGAGCCTACCAACAGCCAGAACCTCTTCACAACTGTGTGAACGCCAGGAGAGAGCTCCCATCACAAATTGCTTCATTATGCATTATCACCATGCAGCTAGTACACTAAGGAGTGGTGGCAATGAAAAAACCATATGGATTTAGATATTTAAAACCAGCATGTTTTATTCTTGCTTGAAATTTTAAGAATTACTGTAAAGAAAAGCATATCTTCCAAACCCAAAAATATAGGAGAAACATGAACAATATACTGTGCTGTCCTCAACTACCAATGTTTGGATAGTAGTGGCTTCCTCTCCTCTAAAGATTAACCTGGTAACATATCTTCAGGGACAGCTACTGAAGTTCTTTGTAGCATGTTCAAGATTAACTCTTCTAGAAATGTCACCAAATTTTTTTTTTTTATAAAGGCAACAAGCGGTCAGGATATTCTAGTGATTTACCATGTGCTTTCTGGGAGGAAACTGAGTGCCTTGGAGGGCTAACAAGCCTCTTGTATGTGCAATGGTGATGCACCATGAAGACTGGGCAGCTTTTTCACTCTGAAGTCCTCAGGGGAGACTAGTTAAGAAATGTTCTAGATCCTGGACCGTGTCACAGGTTATGTGACATTCATAGGGTTCCAGCTGTCCTGTGTGGCCTCTTGACAGTCCCACTTCAGAAGGTGCCTTTTACACATGCCTTTCTCAGCACATCTGTGAACTCCTCAGAGTGCTGTGGGAAACACAGAGCAACCCTTCTGTGATGGTGTGACCGCACCAGTGGACAAGAGAAGACCTGCAGATGTCATTTACCTGGACTTCTGTAATGCCTTTGACATCATCCCCCAGAGCATCCTTCTCTCCAAACTAGAGAGAAACGCATTTGATGGATTGACTGTATGGTGGATAACGAAAATGGTTGGACAGTCACAGCCACAGAGTAGTAGAATCTTCTGGATGGAGATCAGTGACCAGAGGTGTCCCTCAGGGGAATACTGGGAGCCAGTGCTGTTTATTAACTTCATCAATTACAAACAAAGGGATGGAGTGCACCCTTAGCAAGTTTGCAGATGACACCAAGCTGAGTAGTACCATTGCTTGAGAGATAGGATGCAATCCAGAGGAACCTGAATAAGCCTGGGAAGCGAGTCAAAAATGGGAGCTTATCCTCCAACTTCCTACTTCATGAATAAGAAAAAACCAGTGTGGTTAGGAGTTATGGCAGTTGCTTAACTTGTTTTACACCTTTAAATTGGTATAGGAGTGTAAATACCATTACCTTTAAATTACCTGAATTACCTTTAAATTGGTAATTTGGAGTGTAGGGAAGGTGAGGAGAAAGTTTATGAAGGTGGATAAAACAAGTCTTCTACAGCTAATGCTGTTAGTGTTGTCTAATTCCTTTTGATTTCATATGCCTCCGAAAGTCAGAGTCTACTTCCATATTGTGGCACCAAAACAACCTAGTTTTCAAATGTGATGAGGACTAAATAACCCAGTTGACACTGGAAACTGAGACCTCTCCATCACACTGTTTATACAAGATATCAACAAAAAGCTTCCCTTGGTACCTGTGAAGTTCTTGCTTGTCATCCCAGAGCTTCCCACAGCCCTTTCACACCATACATATACTGCATGTATACCTGAATATGGAATGTGTGTGAGGACTAATGCTTCTAGCACAGTCCAACTCTCACAGTTTGAACCAGTGCTCATTTTTCAGCATATCAGTTAGTAAAAGACCAAAAGAGAGACACATTGTTCTCTCAATATTACTGGGTTCAGTGTTGAACCATGGGAAGAAACCTTTCTGTATATAAACATAGGGACTGGGGCTGAGCCTGAGGAGATTGGATGGAATAAAAAAAAGTATTTTTGAGATAATAAAATGGTACCAGTTGGAAGCAGGATGCACCACCTACCTGGTTGTTGGGGATGAGGCAGCATTTTGCAGAAGAGGTATGTCAAAGTAAGAAGTTCAAGGAATCCACTCTGATTCAACAGCTGGTTCAATCAAACTAGATTAAACTGCCTTCAATACCATCCTGGACCAGATTTTTCAGAGGAATTCAGCAGCTTGGTAGCTAAGCCCTTTTGCAAAACATCTTTCACTTACTGTCACAATAGAAGCTGCTGGATGCTGACCACTTCAGAGAATCTGGACCAAATGTGAGATGCCAGGCACTTGAAACTCTGGCACTGGACTCAGCAGAGAATTCGATCCATTATGTGCTGCTCCACTTCAAAGTGCTTAGCAGCTTGCGACAACCGTACAGCATCACAGCAAATGTCACTTTTTGTGCAAACATTTAACCAACATAAAGCGGCTTTTTAGCATGGTAGTAAATTTCACCCAAATCTCAATTTGCTTTGATTTTTTTTTTTAATTTTCACTGAATGGAAAAGAATCACTGAGTTTGGGCCTTTCTGATGGAAATATTTACAAATTTTTTTAGGGTAGCTTGGGGTGCAAGAATGACACAGGAGTGTTTCCTCACCAATCTTGTTTATCGTTTTCTGATACAACAAAAAAACATCATTAGCACAAGTTTTTAAACAGAAAGAGAGATGAAGCCTATTCTTCCGAGATTTTCTGTTGTTTTCTGCACAGTTTCATTTTTTAATTTTGAAAGAAGAAAAAGGACACACACCTTCTTGCAGGAAAAGAGGAAGACAGTTTAGCACAGACTAAGAGCTGAGGCTCAACTCTGCAATCTGGGTTCATACCCATCTCCAGCTTTCAGTGTAATCTTTCTTTGCATGTTCTTTTTTTCTTTAATCAAACCCAGGAATTATACCGCTGTTGAGATAAGAATAATTAAGAACAATGCACTTCCTTTTAAAGCTTCTCAAAGGATAACCTCTAATAAGATGAATTGAGCGTCTCATGCAGGCCACACACAAATGATTGCTCACATTTAGTAAAACATTTTTTGGGGTAAAGATAAGCTAATTTTGTTCAAGAGCAGAGGGTGGTCTTTAAGCCTTGAATTTGTCAAAGAAACAAGCAGTTTTTTATCTATTTCCTATAATCTTCTAAAGCTCAAGAGGAGTAATGTAGGGGGAGGGAAACTCAGGCAATGTATTTATGTTGGAGCACAAGCCTGAGCATTTGAACAGACCATAAAGTTAAAGAGAGAATGGGTTATATAGTGGAAACCTTACTTGCAATCCAAAATTTGTATGTGCTGATGCTGTTGCTCCTGTAGGTACTCAGCCTTGCAAATAAGTGCTGGGTGAGCTCTGATGTGCCACAAAGCTCATTTGGAAGTCTAAGGCAACTGGAAATCAGTTTCTCATAGCTTTCACATCTGTTGCTTTTTTAAATGCCCTTTTTCTTTCCATGGAAAAGTTTCACTACTTATCTACATGGAAGGTCAGCAACATCATCACAGTAGAAATGAGCTTGCAGGATGCAGGGGAACCCCTGTGGTCCTCTGTTCCCTCCCAAAATCTGCCATGATCTATTCCCTTCTGGAGGCTTAGCATTGGATAAATGGTTCTGCTCTGGCACTACCCAGAAAAACACAATCAGGTCAGGCATGAGGACCCACACTTTGTATGTGGCCTCTAGAGCTCACAGAGAGACTTACTTGCAGTTTGTTCTCACATGCACACTAGTGTGAATCCAGAAAAACACAATGAGAATGATCCTTGGAAGCCTTTGTGCAGGGTGTTGGAGAACAGACCAAGCTAGTGCTGGTTCTGTGCACTCATGACACTGGCCTCATTTGAATAGTTCATGGGGGAAAACCTAGCTATGAAGAAAAGGCAAGACATAGTGCAAAACATGCCATTGACAGGTTCTCCTCCTCCCCTTAAGACATTTCACCTGAAAAAAGAGAAGTACCAGCTGGAGTTATAAATTATTTCAGCTCCCAGTTGCCAAATGTTTCCACTCTCCCCTTTGTATCTGTTACAGATGCATCATCCACATATGAATGTTTCCTGGAATTTGGTTCCAGAGATTTGAGCCTCTGAAGTTTTGGGGCCAGACTCGCTCAAATAGAACTCCCAGGGAGCAGAAATTGCCTGTTTAAATCAAGAGGCTTATCAGAGAATGTTAAATGATTTTTTACAGCTGAAAGTCAAAAGATCTTACCAGTCTTCTCCTTGCTATTTGCTGCATAGCTTTCAAATTAAAAAAAAATTAACAAAAAACAGCCAAGAAAACACAAAAACAAAACCTCAACAAAACAAAACAAAACAAACCTCACAAACAAAAAAAAACAACAAAAAAAATCAAACCCAAGAAAACAAAAACAGCAACAAAAAACCCCAAACTTTTTCCAGTCCCCCTTGTCCTCCAGACAGCCAAGTCTGTTCCTGTCACCACCCTTCTAATTACTAGAAAGACCCCTCTTGACTGGAGAGATCAAGGCAGGATTCTTTTACACCAACACTGATATTTTGCCTGCTTAAGCAGAATCTAAAAGAGTAACAGAGTGATCCATTAGCCAATGAAAGAGCATTCAATCAAGCAGTACTCTGCATTTCTCCAGCATTTTTCACCCGAAGCAATTAAGCATTCATTGATTACAAGCATTAATTAGGTCTAATCACATGCCTGCAAATGAGGCATTATGAAAACATGAAAATGAGTTCTGTGTTTTAAAATGGATTTTGGTGGTGAAGTAGGACGTAACCATCTTATGGGATTCCCAGAAGCCCTTCATATTTGTAAAGACAAAGCACTGATCATCTCCCAAAAATCAGGCCCTGCTAGTCCATGCTGGGCAGGGCTGTCAAGCATCGACACCTCTGATTTTCTTTCTAGCTGAACTTCATCCACTACTCCGTACTACTCCATTACTCCATAGTGAAATAGAGCACAACAGGGGAGAACAGGCAACTGAGCTGGAGGCCTGGCAGCACTGAGATCAGTGGCACAGCCACCCCAGCCAAGGACAACGCACTGAACAGAGAACTGCCGGAGACAAGAGTAACTCAAAGCAGTTGCAGAGTTTGCCAGACTCCCTAGGACTACCTGGTGTGATCACACTGTCCTTTTTAATCCAAGGGTTGTTTTCCTCTTTTTTTTTTTTTTTTTTTTGGGGGGGGGGGGGGCAATTCAATTTTCACCTATGCCCGGGTGTATTTAGTGCTTTTAGCTAAAGGTGAAGTCACCCACTTTGTGCCTGAGGCTGAATAGCAACTTACAGAAGCCCTGTTAGCAGCTCTCTACCTGTCTGCTCTTTCTTTATCTACTCACTTGGTACTTGGAACATTCATAGCACAGCTAAAAGATCACATCTAAACACTTAGAAGGGCCTTTCTCTCCCAAGCCTGGTCCTGCTTTTCATAAACTCAACCTTCTTGTTTTACACACTCCTCCATTCCACTCTAATTTCCATTGTTTAATCTCACCCAGCTCTTTCCATCCCTCCCCTCAGCAGGACACAAAAAAAAAAAAAAAATCGGCAATGCCTTCATTTTGCAATGCTGCAAAGTTGGGTGGGTTCATAGGAAAATATCAAAACAACAAAGAGGAAACCCAATCTTTTCTCCCAGCTCCCACGGCTTGATTCCAAGGCCAAGAAAAGAAAAGACTGCAAGGCTGCATTCGCAAGGGCTAGCATCGACACCAGGCTGCATGGCTGCAAGGCTGACAAATTGCTCCTTGGGAACAGCATAAATCATCAGCGAAGCCTGGATCCTCCTCACAGTGTGCACACACTTAGCTTTCCATGCATCCCTATACCTTCTCTTTTTCTAGAAATTGATCAAATGCAAGGACATAGGGAGACCTAATGCAGTTGCATATGTAAAATCAGTCGGCAAGTAAAACTCACAGCATCACAGCACAGACCCCTTTCCCATCCCCTGCTCCACCCTTTCTCTATTCATGGGGCACAGAGTAGATGCTCAGATTTCCATTTGCTCATAAGCTGCTCTTGACATTGGACATGGTTTGCACCCAGCAAAATGCCTGACTTCTCGTGCATGGTGCAGCAGCAATTCTTGCACACACACAGGAGGGATGCTCCCAGCCCTCATGCCTCCTGTCCCTGCACATTCAGAAGGGCCTATGTAAAGAACATTGCTTTGACTTTGACATTTCTCTTGACAGCAAGAATGAGGAGGAAGGTCAGGGGTGTAGCACCACTGCGAGCCAGAACATATGGCCCACTACTGGTGAAAAGGCAATCTCTCATTGGGGTGATAATGATTACGACGGGATAAATTGCAATTAGAATACCGGAAACAGAGCCTTTCAGCAGAGAAGGTGCTGCATTAGCTCCAGCATTAAAGTGGTTGCAGTATATAACAGTAATTTAAGAGGGAAGAGAAATCTGGGCACCAAATGGTAGAGCAAAGGACCCTTACAAAGCCTGTGAGCTGGGATGATGTGCAAATGGCATAAGGCAGATGTTGATCTCCTTGTGTTACTGCAAGGAGGTCCAAACCAGAACAAGTCTAGATAAACTCCTGACCTCTTACTCCTGGAGGTGGTCCCCCATGGACTCAAGGGTAAGGCAAAGGGCAAAGCCAATCACGGAAGACTTTGCAAGTGCTGTTGCTATTGCTCAGTGGATGAAGTGTTTGGGAAATGCCTGCTGTTTCTTGGCATGGCAAGTAGGGTGGCAGCATCTGAGTCTCTGCTTTCTTCTGTCAGTGTTTAATGACTCCACAGGTCTCAGTGGAGTTGCCTCCATGTAAAACTGGCACATCAACAAGCCAAGTCAGGCCTGAACATCTGTAAAACTGGATAGGTTCACAAGGATTTAATTCCCACTTAAGTATGTACAAATCACATGGGATGACACTGCCTAATTCTCTGCATTTCTGCATAGCACGGTACTGTCACTATTCACTGGGAAAGAATTTCATATTTGCATTTTTTCAAGTGCGGTAATACTGACATTGCTCATCTTCTCCTAACACTCAATAGCAATAATTTTTGTCTCTGTCTCTGGAGAAAAAGGCACAGATTTTCCATATTGCACCATAATGCCTATGAGGGTTCTTGTCCTGATTGGATCGCCTCTGCAGTGAAGTGGAATGTATGCACATCTAAGCATTCATGCTTAAAATCAGAAACAGAAGCAAACACAGGTTTTTACCTATGCCATTTTAAAGCTGCAGAGCAGGCTGAAGTTCTGTCTGCAGATATCTGGTAAGTGCCAACAACTAATACTGGCACTGGAAAGCAGATCAACATCATGCAATGCTTATGTTGGTTTCTGGCTCCAACACTAGCTCCAGATCTGGGGACCAGTTCTTCTTGTCTCAGGTGCAGTGCTAATAACCTGACTCTTCTTTCAAGACTCACACCAATCTTTTCCCTCAGTTGTCTGCACCACGCACCACTAAGAGTGGTAGGTCTTGCTCTGATGGTGCAAGTAGGGCTTTCTCCTTGAAAAGACATAATAAGCTTTTTGGGTTTTACTTAGAGTATTGTATGTCCAGGCAGCCTCAGGAAAGGAGGTTATGTCCAAGAAAAGTCATAGACTTTGCTCCCTTTCTCAGAGGAGATTCTAGCTGAAATGCAAGAATACAGACCCAGTTTGAATGCCCTAGTCACCTAAATGCCCTTCTGAGTGCCAACAGAGGGCATGTCCCAGTCCCTGAAGCCTGAGGTCCTGCCAGGTGCCCCAGAAGTGCTTCATGCCTGTGCATGTGGTTCAATCAGATCATTTCAGAGCGGGTACATCTGTGATTTAAGGACCTGACCCTGCTTTATTGGTTTCTGTCAGTGTTTAAGAAAGAGTCTTAAAGGCCACCATGTGACAGTTATGAGTGAAGGGGTGACATTCCTACCTCTTCTGAAAGGGCTGTCTCACTAGACATGAAGCTGCTCAGGTGTTACCCATCCTCCTACGTTCCAGCTTGCCCCATCCTCTAGCCAGGCTTCTCACACCCAGGATAGACAGTGTTAGGATTTAACCTGAAGGAGAACTTTCTTCTCAGCACAGAGACCCTGCACAGTGACCTGTCACAGCAGGCGGTGGCAGACTCTTTGGCCTGTTTGGAGCCCTGGTGAGGGGACACAGTGCCATGTGGAGGTTCATCATCAGCAGGACTGCTGTGCGATGCTATCAGCCCAGCTGTGTGAAGGCCACATTGCAGCTCCAGTGCCACATTCTGTCCAAACATATTTTGTGGAAGAAGTCACACCTCCAGGCCTGTGTTCAGCACAGCATGCTGGGGCCATGTTTCATTTCACCCAGGAGTAAAGGGCTGTGCTGATCTGGAGCAGGGTCATTCCCAACTGTCAGGAGCAATAGTTGGCTGTGGTTTTTGCTCTGGGTCCAGCTCCCAGAGGCTGTGCAGATCCTGTACCATTAAACAAAGCTAAGCTCATGAGCTATACTTGTGTAGCTATTGTCTTTGCTGATGTTTTTGTTGTTAATACCTTGGCTGCTGCTAGTATGCCTGGTGTTTTTAGCATTGGAGCCAAGAAAACAGCATTAACTGAACAACCTCAACACAGCAGAGGTTGCCAGGCTGAGAAACCCTCTGATGCTGGGAAACAAAGTGAGTGTCTCTCGCCACTTCAAGTCTGTTACCTGTGTTTGCTCAGGACCGTGGAAACCCACACAGCCCCGTGGCTGAGTGGTGAGAGTGGTAAGTACAAAAGTTAATGGCAGGTGCTCAGGATTAATTATATTGTTTTGTAAACTACACCTGTCAAAGGTGAGAGTGAAAGCACTGGACAAACAGGATACTTGAAAACATAGCAGCTACAGTGGGAGAAAACCAGTTGGTTATGTTGGGAATTTTTTTTAATTGCTCTGAATTATTCACAATATCAGTGGTTTCCTGTGACATCAAGCTTCTGAACATTGCTTGATTGCCATAAACTGTGGTGTATCCAATTTTCCATTCCTGACTACACCCAAGCCACAGTTGTCTGAGAAGCTGCGTCTGCAGAAGGCATGCGCTGGCTGGCAGCTGAATAACTGATAGATGGGGGTAACACAGAGGCACCTGGTGCTCAGCACTGGCACAGATGAATCCATGTGATTATTTTTCATTGTATTTCCAGAGAAATGATGGTAAAACAACTAATGAGTCAAAGGGAGGAAATGAGAGCAGAGGCTAACTAAGTGTGTGAAAGACAGAACTCTGTGGACTGCTCTGCCTGTGCCAAGAACTGGGGAGTTTCTGTCAGCTTGGTTGGGAAAGTCGAGCAGCCAGTGTAAACTACTGCCTGGACTGTGTGTCTGTAAGCACTACTGCCCTCTTTTGGGTGGAATTAGATCTGTGCGGCTGTTTCATCCGCCAGCACGCCCTGCTACACCGCCCGGCCGCAAGGAAGAGCGACCACTCCTGCGGCAATGCTGACAGCGGCGCTCCCGTGAGGAGAGCTGAGCAGCGGGATGCCGATGTGCAAAGGCTCTGCTCAGCAAGGATGCTGTCCGAGAGCAGCGTGACCGTGGCATTACAGGTGTAGCCCATCAGCCTGTAACCATGCTCTGATCCAGCTCCTCTGACAGGCTCCAGTTCCTTGGGTGAATCGTGACATCCAAGCTGCAGTTCCTTCAGGTGCTTTTCCCCACCTCTGGCACTGTTCTACTCCATCATCTGCTGTGCAGCAGGAATAGAACAATGGCTGAGCAGGTTTGTCTCCAGCCTTGCTGCAGGCAGGTAATTATGTTGCATGCCAGTGCCAAGTTCTGCTGAAAACACTATGTCTGACACTTTCACTATGGAGGCATCAAAACCTGTTCTGTTGGGGCAAGGCGCACCTTGAACAGAGCTTCCCCCTCCTCTGTCCAAGTGTTTTGCTGGAGAATCTCTCATTTAGCTGATAGCAGAGGCATAGATACAGGATATGGGTCAACCTAATGGTTCATATTTGGTGACCTATGTCCAGCACTGGTCAGCTCTTGTGGCAATGCTACTTGTCTCAAACAAGAGAACACATCCCTCTGAGAGCCTGCTCATGCCCCCAGACATATCTGATTACACTTAATTCAGCTTCCTCGGCTAGGACCATGCCCGGTCACAATCTGACAAAGTCCTTACAGTGACCTAGACATAAAATTTGAGTTGATGAGTGACACTTTTTTATAAGACCAACTGTTTCATTATGAAACTTTTGAGGTTACCAAGAAAAAAAAATCCCCAAACAAATAAGAACATATCTCTATTAAAAGATTGTCGGAGCATTTTTATGTATCCTCCTTGTAGCAATTGTGGCTGCGTGTAAAAGGCAAGCATGCCTTCTGATCGTGAGAGAGTGGCTAAAAAATATGAGTCACACAGTCGAACCTTGTGACTTGGTAGAAATAAGGAGGTCTCCTTAAAGGCAATTTGTGGAAGAATTGGAGAGAAATGCAATTTTTCAAGGTCAGCCAAAGGCTAATGAGCACTCTTTCACAGTGCGATTGTATTGCCTGAATTTCTGTATTTCAAAGCAGTCTAACTACTTTATTGCTGAAGCACTGTAACTGAAGAGGCTGTAATAATATTGACAACTAATCCTGCCAGAATCTGAGATGGTATTCAGCATAATATGAAACATTTTCTCTTTGCCTGGACAAGTATAGAACAAAGAGTTAAACAAATATGTGGTTCCCCGGAGTACCACTTATCTTTCTTCCCGAAGGGCATGTGTACAGATGCTTTGTAAGTTGGGTTGTCAACAGTTGGGGCTTGTGGCCAGATTCACATGTTCTCCACCTTTTGCTTGTGAGCTGCAGGAGAGTCATCTCCAGAGGGACAGTTTTTCATAACATAATTAGATTGGCGCCATTCGTGCAGCTACAGTTTCAGGTTGGCTCAGCTTTACTTCTGCTCCAGCTCTCCAGTTCAGGGGATTACAGTAGCACTGAAATTGGTTCTGAACTGAACATTTGGCAACTACCTCGCGTCAAGGAGGCAATTTGTGCTACTGCTGATGCTAAATTAGAAATAAATAAATAATCAATGTGCAGCCGTTAATGAGAGACTAAGAATGAGAGACAAAATGTTTTTGCAGTTCTCCACTGTGAATGTACTTAGGAATACATAGCATTTTTTCCCATGAATGAACAACTCTAGTCTAGAGTTAGTTCAGTTCACTTTAGTTGAAGAAGAGCAAGTGCACCCTCTTAGCACAGTTTTGCACAATGCTGAATGTAGTGTAGCTTTAATCGGCTGAGAATCTGGATGGGCTAACCCAACATCAGCCAAAGTGTTCCCACTGGAGTTTCAGTGGCTTAACTGCATCAGTTTAGAAGTGGATAGAAGTGAAATCACTGAGATTTTTAGCATGGAGACAAAGCCCTTAGCCCTGACTAGCTCCATACTACTAACCTGCACCTCAAGAAGAAGAGATTTGCAAGCCATGAGTGTAGACTGGAGGAAAAGTAGGAGTGCAGGCCACCTTTCCAAGCATCACATGTAAAATGGGCACATCCTGCCTGTCACGTGCAGTGTTCATTAGGGGCCATCTACGAGTGTGTCTGGGATCACTTCCACGCACTGTGAGCCGCAGTGCACTCCCACACTGCCTCCACAAGCTCCTCGGTGTGTCCCATGCTGTATGTGTCTCCACTGAGGTGTTAAGGTTTTACCTGGGCAGCTGGCAGCTGGGAAGCTGCCCAGTTCTGACTTCTTTACCAGATTCAATGATGGATGACAGCCCATCCCCTACCATGCAGTTTTGAAGGTGTCAGCTGACAAATGGCACTTTAGCAGGTGACAGAGGTAATAAATTAAAAGGCATCTGGCAAACCTGCTGTAAAGGAAGAAATAGATGTTTGCAGGGATGGAGAAAAATGACCACTACTCATAGAGAGCAAATAAGAGAGGAAAACAAAGTGTCTTTGTGTCCCTCCTAAAAGCAAAGCAAAACACAGACAAATCAACGGTCCAGATTTTTCTCAAAGAATCAGAGAATTTTTGGAATTGGAAGGGACCTCTGGAGATCATCTAGTCCAACCTCCCTGCCAAGTGGGGTTATATCACTTGGATATAAAGAATGCAATTAGACCTGGCTCTGTCTGACTCAAGATTTTTGTTGCTAAAGTTCTCCCTGCTTCAGTGCTTGCAAGAGTGGGTTTGCCTGTATACTGAAGGTACTGATTATTTTATAACTTTTCACTTTCCCTATGATATGAGCTATTCTGCAATCCTGAACAAATACTTTGTAGAGTTGGGGGGGGGGGGGGGGGTGGAGCAGGCAGGCTGTCAGGCTGTGTCCTGTTTTGGTCGTGTTTTGGTCAGGGTCTAAATTTTATAGGTCATTTGCTGGATCTTCAAAAACAGCCACATGCATCATTAGTGCCACTGCCTGAATTCTGATCTCTAAGAGCCTGTTGCACTGATTTTTCTGTAGAGGACTTTCCTCAAAAGCAGAAAGACGTTTGGTGCTACCCAATTGCTTACCTGGCATACACCTGGTCTCCCTAAGACCCTTTGATAATCAGGGGGTAGGAAACAGGTCAAAGGTGAGGTGTTTTCCTCCAGAATGCATTTCAAGGCAGATGCTGAATTTAGGCACACTGAATCATCCTCTGAAGAAGTTTTCTCCATGGGCCAGGGAGAGGCTAGAGAGATTGGCTGACTGACTTGGCTGACTGCAGCTGGTGGTGTGAAATCTCTCCTTGCTGAAGCCAATGAAAACATCAAGAAACAGAGCCATCCACAACCTCTTTAAGTAATTCATTCACCCTTATTCTTAACACTTGGTGCCAACTCTCTCATTTGATCAAGTTTGAGTTCTGCTTGAAGTGTTGTGATGGCTTTCTCTGCCTGATGGAGAAAGATTTAGCAGGGACTGTTTCTGTCCTTCATGCAGAAATTGAGATGCCTCTGAATCTTCTTTGTGATTGCATAAATAAAGCCCCCTCCCAAAGAGTCTCACTTAGATGCAGTTTTGCCATTTATTGTGTTGCTCTTGGCAGGTTTTTAATGCTCCTTTGGCAGTTGCGACTTTCAGCCACAGCCAGCACTCCAGAGCCAGAGAGCAAGGCTGCAGTGCCCTGCTTGTCCCCTGCCCCCACCTTCTACCCCATTCCACCTCCCACTCCAAGCCCAGAGGAGAGGCATATTGACCTTTCCACTTACCTAGCCCAAGCGGGTATTAGATGGTGTTTCTGAAGCAGAGCATTCTGCAGGATGCCTCTTGAGACCCCTGTGGCACAGCTCTCAGGAAGAAGGTGCTGCTGAATTTTAATAGTTGTTTATTTCTTAATGTACTGGTAGATAATTTTCCTTTGCATATAAAATAATTTCCTTGCCACTCATTTCCAGTACTGAAGTAATAGGTAACTATTTCAACTTTTTTGCATCAACTTTACCAGTTTTGCTATGATTATTTTTGTTTTTAACATATTTTTTAACTTTTTATTCTACCTAAATATAGAAAGTCTGAATATTGAAGCACCATTTCCATCAAGGCCCACAGCTTCCCTTAGTGCATTTCTGCATTTCACAATGTCATCAATATTCTTTACTTTTCCCTCCTTTTTTGTTATCGATATAGTTAGTAGTTTCCAGTTGCTGATGAATTAGAATGAGTTTTTAGCTTAAGCTTGATTGTGGAAGGAGGCAGATTAATTATTTCTCTTTTAGTTTTATTATGCCTGAACAATTTTCATTCATATTTTTTTCTATTTAGATTTTTCATCCTAACTAATTTTGAATGCAGTTTACAGGAGCTTTGGGAAATCTTTTTGATAGAACAGTTGGGTATATTAATCACTCCTTGGAAATTTCTCTTTGCCTGCAGAGACTGTAATCACATCACAATGAATGGTTCTGACACAACCAGAGACTTCCATCCTAAATGAGGTCCGTAGTAAAGTCATCTTCTGTGGGTAATTGCTGTGAAAGTATTATCTGCTAGGTTTAGAAACTCTAGACACTTTCTCAGTGGTATCAATGTAAAAAAATTGAAAAAATATTTCAAACTCAAATCACCTGTAACAACCAATTTTTTTTTCTTTCCTGCGTAAAAAACCCAACTGCTGAAGGAGTAAATCAACTTCATTTTCCTTGGTCAAGTGATCCTGAGAGCACCCATTATTTCTTCTTGGGTTTTCTCTATGTGGTCATCCAAGTTCAAGATTTTTTGGTCTGAGTCCCTAGAGGGTGGTGGCACTCAGAACATATTTGTCTTATTGCTTCTTCCATTCCTGATGAAATAACAACATCCTAGTGCTGGAGGTTTTTCAGACAACCTAATGTCATTTTTTATCTCATTTCCCCTTACCAGCTATACCAACTTTCAGAATTTATATGTAGGCATTTGAAAGATATTGTTCATTCTTTGAGTTAATTATCAGATCAGCTTGGTTCATTTTTGTTATGCCCAATTTGAGATTTATAAAACTAAATTAATACAGCTGAGAATAAGAGTTTTTCTTGCATTTCTCTTTTAACAAATATTTTTAGTCAAATAAATCTGTTACTTAATTGCATAAGCTTTTAAGTGAAAAAAACCAAGTACGTGCTTTGTCTAAGAATAGCATAATCAAGTATTTTACTGACTTTTAGACCTATATGGGCATTTCTCTCATTATTTGTACTGTAAAGTCACAACAGAAATTACTGTTGTTCTTTTCTTTTACTAGTAAACAGTTCCCTGCAGTTGTTTCCATGTGCTTGATGTGAATAGGAAAACCCAACTTTAAAACTGTCTAGAAAGGGGAACAAGAAATTGTGTATTTTTTGTGGAGGCTGTGTCTGTGAAAGTTTCACCAGCCATCTCTCCAAATTGTTTCTAGTCAGGGCTGAATTTTTTTGTAAGTAATGTGTTTTGTGTCCATTGTTGTTGTTGTTTTTAATCAGGCTCCCATTAAAAGCATGAGAATGTTTTTGTTTTCCATTCTTTTTTAAAATCAAGCCAGATATCAAAATCTGGAAGTCCTTTGCCAAGACAGGGTTTCCCTCTTCATGCAATTCTCATTACTTCATCATGAGTGCCCAAGATGGAGCCGTGAAAAGAAGACAGAAGTACAAATGCTACAAAATGAATTGTGCTTCTCATTGTTCTTCTGGTGCTTTAACCACTAGAAAGTAAAGCCTATGGGTAGTGGGTTTATAGTGATTTCCCTTAAACCTGGCTTTGGCTGCCTTTAGCACAGTACCTGGCGAGGGCCTGAGCACCTGGGCTCTTGGATGAATCATCCGCCCTGGCTTCGGAAGTGAAGCAAACCTTCCCAGTGAAACAGCAGCAATATCCGGGCTGGCCATCGCTTTCTATTCTGTTCAGCCTCAGCTGATATATTTCATATGTTTTTCTTGCTGAAGCTGGGCCAGGATTTCTCTAGCTTTGACAGGAGGGCTAAATGAGAGCAGGGAATTTTATGTGCCTCTTCCCACCGCATTCCAGTGACCATGCAGGAAGTCATTGATCAGAGGGATTTAGGCAACGTGCACAAGAAAGGTGCGTGTGTGTGGCCCGGTGGCCTCTGCAGCGTGCTCTGTGACGACACCAGCCTCTGAGTCAGTGAATGGAGGGATGAGAGCCTAGCTGGTGAGCCACACACACCAAGGCTGGGCTGCATCTCTGTGGCCCAGCAAATGCAGTGTGGGCTATTCGAAGGCTGCTCTGTAAGGCTGCATGCTTCCTACTAACACTGTGGTAATAGGAGTGTGATTTTCCTGGGAAATTGCTTAACGTTCTTTCATAAACAGAGGGCAAGTTCCCTGACCTGGTGGCTCATCCCACAGGAACAGGATCTGACCTCTCATGGATCGCTTAGTATTGTTTGATTGTCCTGATCTGTATGGCTTCTCTGTGCCACAGCCCAGGAGAAGGGCTGAAAGGCCATGTCATCTCTTCAGATGTCTGATGTTCAGGCTACACAGCACCGGGACAGTGAAGGAGCTGGTGCGCCTGCACACTGACCCAGAGCTATTAGCAGCAATGGTTTTGCAGAAATGCAAATGGAATTTCTGACCCAAATATCATTAAGCTCATTCCTAGGATAAGTTTCCTGACCTTACTGGAGTTACATGGAAAGAATACTTATCCTGTTGTGAGATATGCTGTGGACATAGAGAGCAGTAAAAAAAAAATAATAAAAAATCAAATAAATGTATGTAATTTCTCTGTAATTTCTTTAGAGCATTAGAATTGCTATGGAGAGGTCTTCCAGACCTCTACTTTCGTACATTGTACCAGGAACTGTTCTACTGTAAAGGAAACCTCATTGCAGGAGCTTGTGTGCATTAGCATGGAGGGTGACAATTTGATTTTTCATCTTTCCTATGCCTCAGTGTCTTTACTTGGCCACATTGCATTGCTTGGAGTAGGATTCAGCTGCGGTGGGGTGAACAGGAAAGTGGTTGATGTCAGTTCAGTGGCTCTGTCATTGCATGACTCGGAACATAAATTAATGAAGTAAATCTGCTTTCCTTCTCTCTCTCTTTCTTATCTGTGATTTTCCATACACAAAGGAAATGAAGGGGGGAGTCAGTGAGAGGTTATCATTCAATGATGAGACAGGCTGTGGAGAAAAAGATGCTACTCCTTCAGCAATCCCAAATGTGCTCCCAAATCTCAGAAGAGCTGAATATTTCAGCTGAAAGAGTCAGTCATGAAATAATCTTCTCCCTGGACACCAAAATAGTTGTCACTATTGTACAGCATTAAGAGCCAGCTGAGCTGAATGGGGGCAGCCTGTGCAGAGCTAGTGTTTCAGTCTGTCCACCTGCAACCCAGTAAATAATGGCAAGGATAGTTTACAGTTACAGAGGGATAAGAATTGCTGGCTGAATGGTCACAATCCAAGAAAATGTGTTTTAATTTAGCTAAATGAAAAGTAATACATCTGGGAAAAAAGAGTTCAAGCTGTACCTACAGGACAGGAGACTCTGCCTTGGAAAACAGGATTACGGGGTCATTGTGGTAACTGCCTCCACAATAGCTGCTGGTTCAGTGGGGTTAAGAGAGCTCAGCTGACTCTGGGAACCTAGAAGCAAATAATAGGACTTGGGGATGGCAGAAGCACCCCTGGGCTGCAGCACCAGGTGGTGGTCTCACCATGTCCACACCTCACTGAGAAAGACGAAACACTGTGGAAGACCACTGATATGGTGGCTGGGAATTCCTGCATGGTCACTGGAATGCTGTGGGAAGAGGCTGGGAGTATAAAACCCTTTACAAGGGTTAAAGTGTGCCATCCAGTCAACTTTTCTATGTCGAGGTTTGTTTTGTAATGCTGGATCACAGCAGTGCAGTGAGAGGCCACCAAAGGGACTCTAATTCTGCTTTGTCATGAAACTCTCCTTCCTGATGGTGGGCACTGCTGGACAGGAGATGGTAAAATCACTGCAGGAGATGGTAAAATCACCTCAGGGGGTTGCCTTTGTAGATGGTAAAATCACCTGTAAAGGAGGTTGCCTTTACAGACATGTCTGAGTCCACCACAGGACAGAAACTCCGAAACTCTCCAGCACCACTGTGTAAAATTTGATTGAAATGATCATCTTTCAGTTTTTATTCCAATTCCTTTCTCTCAGGGGGATTAAAAAATATCTACATTTCCCTCAATTAGGTTATTGATGCAGCTCTGCACTAAGACAGTGATGGTGCCCAACCTTCAGCTTTAAGGGTTTGGGCCCCAGGTAGTGGGTTGTTGGGTGTCTCTGAAAGCACTGGACATAGATGGGGCAAATGATTTGGAGCTGTGAGATTATATTGTACATCTCTCTCTCCTTGGGACTTGCCTATGGTCCTGCCTGTGGCTGCCACTTCTGTGAGGATTTGCTGAGCATTGCTCTGCCTCAGAATAACCTTCCAAAATCACTTGGTAACATTGCATGAACCAGTTTCCGCGCTTTGGTCTTTTCTTCATATGTGGCTCCAAGCAGCTTTGCTTTCAGACAACTGTGGTGTCTTGGTCTGTCTGAAGCCTTCAGGCTGGTGCTGCTAAGTGCCCTGAGCAGCACAGGAACTCTTGCCAGTTGCTCACAACAGGTTCAATTTGAACTGTGAGAGCTGGGAGTCAAAAAATGATTTTGTAGAACGCATCAGGTTATATCAAACAACAGGTCCAAGTACACAGTTTCCTCTGCAAATAAAGGTTGTGAGATTTTAAAATACATGGAGAGAGATCAAGGCCACCTAGGGACAGGAGTCCTATATTTTTATCATAATCTTAATTATCATCATCACCATTATTATTATTATTATTATTATTATTATTATTATTGACATTATCTTTGGTCTCTCTGTTGTCTCATTTCCTACTTCTGGAAGGCAAGGCAGCAGTTGGCTATCCCAGCCTTTCTTAATAACTTTCTTTCTGTCAAGGAGTGCAGAAAGCACATGCTAAGGAAGAGTTTAAGTCTTTGCACATGGCTTCATCCCACCACAACCACAGACTGGCCTCACCAACAATTTGCACTGCAGCTTGTATTTTAACTTCTCCAGCTTGACCTTGGGTTTTGGATCTGCACTTTTGTAAGAGGAGGACCAGCTGAAATAAAGGGATCTGACTCTTGCTCCAGATCTTCCCAAACCATGGGAGTATGCCTCTTGCACAGCTCTGGTCTGAGCCCATCTCTAAATATAACCATAATGCAATAAAATGCACAAAAAACCACCCCAAAAAACCCCAAGAAATATGTCCAACAGTGGTTATTACCACAGTTACATCACAGCAGAAACAGGTGCAAGGAAATAAGCTTCCCAAAAGTTTCTATTCAGGAGGGAGATGACTGAAGAAAGCAGAAGGAAAAGAGGAAGGCAGAGGTAAGGGTAGGAGCCAGGGGACAAAGCGGAAGTTGTTTCTCTTGGGATGTGGCCAACTTAGTAGCTGTCCAAACCCAAGAGATGTCTTGGATGCTCCTCCTTTAACTGTCTTTGCTGTTTCCATTTTAAGGCTGCCTGCTAGCAGAGTGTGTGCCCAGTGCTGCATTGCCCTCTGAATGCCCTGTTGCCTGGAACCTCCACAGAGCTGTGCTCAGGCCTGATCCAAGAAGACACACTTTCTTCTGAGCAGATTTTGCATAAATTTCAAGGAATCCTTCAAGGACTCATCAGCTCAAATAATTCTCTCTGCCCCAAAACTATGGGGAAGGAAGGGAAGCGATTATGGGAAAGCTCACATTCCTCCAGCAGCTGCAGTCACTTTGGGTGGGATTCATCTGACTAAACACAGAGGCCTCCATCTGAGCAAGTCACATTAGGCTCCCTTTATGGAGGAGAATATGGAGAAACATAGGCACAGCTATGAGTCACCCCTCCTCATTTCAATGTCTAGAACAGGTCAGGCGAATCATGCCCATTTCTCTTCCTTGCTTTTAAAAGGAGCTGCAATGAAGGGGCCAAGTGTAGGTCTGTAAAGCTAGACAAAACTCATCCTTTATCTGGTGTCCAAACCAAATTATTTGATCTGGGACCAAAGGGCCAAGCTGTGATGAGGGCATTGCCAGCAAATGCTGAGTAACCACAGCAGAGTGGGGTAAATTGTCTCACCCACAGCTCATTTCACTGTGGGAGAGGATGCAAGGAGTGCAGTGCTGGAGAGGAAATGGCCTAAGAAAAATGCCTATAAAAGTCACCGTGGGATGTCACCCTAGTGCCAAGACTATGTTTATTTTGAACCAGATCAGGTACCTCTGCTTTTCTGTTTGCAGGCAAAAGTTACTGCACTCCTGACACCACTGCAACTTGGTGTGTGACCAGTTACTTCCCCCTTCCCAGCCCCTCTTTCCTTCCCACTTCTCCTTTCCAGCCTTCAGTACTGCAGGCCCATCTTCAGATCCTGTGGAGCATCAGGGGGTGCTGGCTCAGCTCTGCTGTGTCCTTTTCCCAGATGCCTGGTTTCATGCTGAGCTGTGTGTCAAAACAGAGGAGCATTTCCCATGCAACATGTGCTTCAGGACGCACAGGGAAAGGAAGTGCAGAGGTTGCCAGAAGCAGCAATGAAGTTATGTTGTTATCTGATGAGAAAAGTGATGAAACAATAATGCTTTTGAGCATGTCATGAACCAGCTCCTCTCTTGAGGGTCTTGTGCTGAGGACCCTCAAGACCTTAAGAGCATCCATGGCTGTAACCTATGAATAAGAGCATGAGGCACACACAGAGGTAAAGAAATAGTTAGACAGAGCTGCTTCAAGTCCCTTTCCCCTCCCACTCTTTTCTTTTCTTTTATTTTCTCACCATTGGAAGACAAACAAAAGCTTAAGTGATGTCATGGGGCAAAGCATTTGTGAAGTTCCTTGCTGCTGCATCCCAATATGCAGCAAGCCTATTTACTAACACTATTTTTTTCATTCACCAGAGGTGACATGCAAGAATTATGGCAGTGCCTGGCAGAACAAAGCAGAGTGCAGAGGAGACATGAGGCTTTTCAGATCTACTGCAATTGGTTCTGCTCAGCCCTAACCTGCAGCTCATGCATGGGCCAAATGCCAAGTTTCCAACTGCCTGCTGTAGGTTGTTGGCTGACAGAGGGGGGCTGGTGCTCTAGAGGATTTTAGTTTCCCTTCCAGAAAAAAAAAATCAGAAAAGTGAGTTAATTTGCTTAAAAATAGACAAACAAATGAACATGTGTGTATGTGTATATATTTGCACCTGCACATGATATACTTGGGAAAGACCTAGAGAGAGGAAGTCTTCAGAAGCTGATATTAGAGAATTTAGTACCTCTCCTGAACTCTGGACTTAGGCTCCTCAGTCTCTGCATGATGCTCAAGGATAATTTGTGCTGGGACTTTTCAGAGATTGCCTTTCTTTAGCTCACAGGCAGAACTGTGATTCTTTAAACCTGCCAAAGGATTTAGTAGCAAGGCAGCTCCTTGCTCCGTGCTCTGATATTTCTGGGAAAGCTGGTTGGTAAGTAAGGAGAGGTATGTTCATTAAGTGCCCTCACTTGGAGTTAAAGGGCCAAGCACACTTCTGCTCCTCCTCCTTCACCCTTCTATAAGAAGCTCACAGGGGATAAATAAAATGCTTAAAGGTGCATGATGAGAAAATAGCCTGGTAATTGCATTACGCCCATGGTGGAGTGGCTGCCGGTACAGCCCTGGGTGAATGCTGGTTCCTGTTCCCTCCCACTGACCACAATCCCTCTCTGGGACAAAGAGCCATCTTTGCTTCTCATTCATTAACATACTGGCTGTGTGATTTGTGTGTTTGAGCCAAGAGGCCTGACCTGCTCTGTAGGATCGAAACAAGCTGTCCCAGATCACCTTCCTCACCAGAGATGCTAATGCATGGGATGGGTTTTCCAGGGATCCCGTGTGCCTGCACCCCATGGTTCCATTGGTACTAATGCCTAGTAATAGAAGTAGAGACTGGAAGAGGAGAAGACCCCAGTTCTTTCCTGGCAGTGCCTAGCTCTGCTTGGGTGGAAACCTTTCCTCAGTGCAGTGCATCACCCCAATCCTTATGCACCATGTTTTCTATCATCTCTACTAGGAAATGCAAATCTTTATTTTTTGCTTTAAAGGGCTAAGAGTCCACCCCACACAGGTGAGCCCTCTGTAGCACCCATACAATCTCTTTGCTGCACACTGAAGCTCCTGCAATTTTCTCCTTCTTATCCCTTGCTTTCAGCAGTATGGGTAAGAGGCTTTAAGCTTTCCTGAAGGTGATGAGGGAGAAACAGCTGAAAACATGGGTTTGCCTCCTACACCAAGAAATAGATCCAAAAATGCTTCACTGTTTCAGCCCATGGAAAAAGAGAGCTGGACTGGACCCCGTGCAGCTCTGGGCTTGCAGCGTTCCAAGAGCCAAACAGGCATATAGGCACTCTAGCTTTAAGAATTGATTTCTTAAGTGAACTGTCAACTCCCAGTGGCTGGAAAATCTGCAAACAATTTCTAGTCACTGAACAAAGCAAATCTTTGTACTGTGCTGTAATAGTTCATTATTAAATAAAAGCTCCTTTGTTGGGCTATAAGGAATGGTGTGTACTCCGCCACTCTTGACAATGTGCCTTGGTGTGACTTTGCAATGCATATGAAATTCTCTTTCACATCCTGTGAAAAGATGACATAGTGTGTAATTTTAATTTTGGTAGGAAAAGCTCAGGGTGAAGCAAATATCACAGCACAGCTCTGGTGATTGAACTTTATTGCTGATGCATTTGATTCACAACCATGCAAGAGAACACGAAGACTGGACTTTATCTCATTTGCAAAAGGGTAAATGAGGAACAACATGCAAAAATCTCTAGTGACAAGACTGAAGGAAAACTTTAGCAGCTGCAATTCCTACAAGTTGTGTTACTTACTGGGCTGTCTTATTGCAGTTCCAGGGTTAAATGAGTCAAAACAGGAATCAAAGGGCTTCAGTGTTTTCCCATCCAGAAAAGCAAATGTGTTTCCAGCTCCTTCTTTTCTCTCTTTCACTCTGGACCCAGTGAGTTCCTCCTAATCTGCCAGTTTGGGCCCCACAGACACAGAGCCCTGTCACCCTGCTCAGCAGCTGCTTTGTGTTGCCTGCTGATGTTGCTTTGCAGCAGACCAGCCAAGGCACAGGCATGGCAGCTGTAAACCCTTCACCTGTACCTTTTGTCAGGTTGTGACCTTTCAACCAACCCCATCAGGTCACGGTTTAAGATTGTGTCCCCCAAAGCTTTTCTTCTCTTGCAATATTTTGCATGGGGTTGGCAATGGATGAAGAGGGATGTAGTTTTTCTGACCCTTCCTTTCCTCTGTCGCACCATGGGAAATCCCCAGAGCTGGTACTTCCCTCTCAGCTGGAAGAGGCAGCAGCCAGGGCTGAAGTGGGCATTGGGCAAGCCATTTCTCAGAGCCCTGTCCACGTTTGTCTCTTGGCTTGGCTTAAATGAGGCTTTTCCAATAAGTGTCCAGCTCGGCTCAGGCTGAGGCTGCTAATTCCAGCCATGTGGGTGATTCATATGCCATCTAATAATAGCAGCTTCTGGCCATGCCAGCACAATAACTGACCATGGAAAACTCCACACTGCCTTGGGCTGCCAGCCCATCGGCTTCCCAAGCTGAGCTGGCCACGGCTGGTGGTTTGTCTCTGAGGGCAGCACTGTGCAGCTCAGCAAGAGGCTGCAAACTGTGCTGTGGGCAGTGCTGTGAGCAGTGCTGGTCCTCCAGCCCGGGGCCCTCTGTCCCAATGCCAGTGCCACCACCAGGCCAGCACAGGAGCTGTGGAAAATGGACTGCTCCTCCTGCTGCTTTATATAAAGCAGTTGCTATTAATTACCTGCACCAGAAGCCAGCTTAGGTAGCTTGCTTTCAAGGGCAAAGCTGTGTTTGTCCTTACTTGCCATCCAAATGCTGTTTAGAGCATATGCAAAAATCTGCTACGTGGCTGCCAAATTCATCTTGGTGACAGAGTCACTGCTGTTCCTGCTACTGAAAGGCAGCAGGGGGTTTGATTGGGATGCCTTATTCACTTGTTTGGATGCTTCCAGGAAGGAAGGGTGATGACAGGGCAAAATGACACACGTTCCCCAGACAGATTTCTGCATCACCTTTTTCCATGCTCTAGTGGGATTTACTCTGCCTGGTGTTTGACCATTTAAAAACGAAGGCAGGAAAGTGGTGGTGGAGGCTGGAGCGGTCTCAGTCCTAGGAACATAAGGCTGAAGCCTTGACAGGTGATGGCTCTGTGTCTTGGCTGCAGACCAGAAGCCAGTCCAGGGTGGGGGCAAGAAGCTCATGGCTACCCTGAATTACAGCCCCAGTCAGTCAATTAAGGATCTCCCTTCACAGGGGACAGTGGTCCCAGCAGAGCCCATGGATGGGAGCAGCATGCCCACAGTGGGATGTCTCTGCAGCCAGGCTGGCACTGCAGGCCGGCTACAGAGCAGGTCAGCATCATGATTCCCACAGCATGGCAGCACTGGGCTACTGATGCAGCCTTGGGACCTCAGGCACAAAGATGGTTCCTCCCCTGCTGCTGTGGCCAAGCTGTGGGAACAACGCACATCCAGGGCAGACAGGGCCGCTGCTGAACCCTCGGAGGTGAGCTCAGATACTGGAAGAGGAATATTAGAAACTAAGAAAGCCAAAGTGTGATGGAGCCAAGGAGGTGTGTGAGACTGAGCAAGATGTGACAGCACAGTGAGCAGTACTGCAGCACAAACCAGGCACCTAGCCCCACTCCTGGGTGAAAGGACAGGGGCAAAGCAAACGCCTCCCCTCCTGCTCTCAAACCCTGCCACTGCTTCCCCCACAAGAGTCCTTCACAGGTACCCCAGAACTTCGCTGACTTTAACTCATAGGGATGGCTCGGCAGGCCAGGCTGTGAGGACGTTGCTCCTTGGACACCATCACTGCCATGCCCCTGGCTCCCACAGCTGTCCAGAAGGGCCCCAACTTCCCAGCAGTCATGGGGCTATGCTCCCACACCACCCACACAGCAGCTGGGGGATTTTCCTGGTAAGCAGTTGGCTCATCGTTTCACTTTTGCCATTTGCTTGCCATTCAGGAAAGTTTTGTTTTTATTCCTCCCCTGACCTAATCTGGAGTTGGGGTTTTCCAGACCCAGGGTCAGGGTGGTACAGGTCAGCTCTCTGTCCCAGCTGTGCTACCTGGGGAAGGATCTGAAAGCCAGGCACCAAGGTTCAGCTTTACTTGTACCAGGGGTGGTGAAGCAGTGGTGGTGCTCAATGCCTGAGGGCTTCAAACGTGCGCTTTGGAGACCTCCTGTATTGCTAAAAACATGGTATGGTCCCTGGGCAGAGGAGGAAGAGTTGTCCCTGGAGCCAAACCTGAGATGGTCATATGTGGCTACAGCTTTCAAGGACACCCCCAGTTTGAAACTGAGCTGACTCCATTTTTGCAGAGTAGTGTCTCTCTAAAATTACTAAATTCTGTCTGTTTCCTTTGTTTTTCTTCCTCTAAATCTGATGTTTTCATTGCAGTGGACCAGCACTTATCAGCTAAGACTGACCAAATACTTACGCTCAGCAAACACAGTGTTGATTTGCACCAGCAAATCTAAGCAATGCCACTGTCTAGGGCACATTGGGAACAACATTTGGGGTTTTGAGGCTCTCCATTCTTAAGTTTAGCACAAGGCCAGCCCAAGCATGGGATGGCTTAAGTTAGGACAACGTTGTCATAAAACTCATCATTTGGTGTAAGATAGGAGAAGAGAAAGCCTGACAGTCTGCAGCCTGTTCTCTTGAAGGAAAATACTTTGTTTGAGAACATGCACAAAGAGAGGAGGATCCAGTTCACCAGGCTCATATTTAACTGGGTAGATCAAAGCCTGCACTATTTGCTTCAGGACTGTTGATTTTGGTTTTGACCAGCTCCTCCCCCACAATAAAAAGTCCAAGGGGATTTTGTATTCTCCTGGGCTTTCTGCTGAATGGGGTTCTTTGCACCAGAGCTTCTAAGCAAAGCTTGGCACACAAACCTCTGAAACTATGGAAGCTGCTAAAGGCAGAGCTGACCCTGCAGCAGGCGAGCTCAGCCCCCAGTCCTGTTTCAAACAGGAAAGCCAGGCCCTGGTTTTAGCATCAGCAGAGATGGGGGCAAGAGGATTCCCTATTACATTTTGCTGGCTGATGCTCCAGCTTTCCTTTTCTCTGCTAATGCTCCAGCTAAACTGGAGCCCGGCACTTTCCGGCCGCCCATGCCAAGCAGAGCTCAGGTGAAGAGCAATTGAAACCCAAGACTGAAACCTAAGATGTCTCAGGGTACAAGGGTAAGCAAGAAGTGCTACAGTGGTTCAAGACTGCACTCCACAGAGCTAAGAAAGGCATTGCTGCCTCCCTGACTGTGTGGCTAAGCCTCTACACAGCTTCAAGCATTTTCTGTAATTGGGAGAAAACAGCAGCAATCTCCAAGAGAAGAGCCAAGAAGAGAAAAAAATAGCATGCTGTATTTTTGGTTTTCCCCTATGCTACAGCCCAGCCTTGAGAAGAGGAGGAAAAGGTAGGGAGAGGCATCCATAGCAAGGGAAGGACTGGACACAGGGCAGGTGTAGGAGCTGTGCCACTTGGCTTGCTCACACTGTGCTAGCCTGCAGTGAGGACACATTGTGGGCCTGGACTGGGACACTGCACTGCAAACATCAAAGTGACATGAATTCCTTTAACTCCTTACAACAACAACAACAATAACAACAACAACCACCAAAAAACCAAACAAAAAAAAAATTCAAAAAAAACCCCCAAAAATCCCCAAACAAGCATGGCATGGTGTGTCCTACGGTGTCCAAAGGAGAGCTCTTGCCAGCTGGGTCAGCCACAGGAGCTTGCCCACTCCAAAGGTGATGTGAAGAGGAGACGGCAGCCTTGGGGGACAAACCATGCTGCTCCTCCCTCCTGCAAAGGGCAGCTTGATTCACTCCTGCTGGAAGGGAACAAGCCCAGTGCCCACACATGCTGCAGCAGACTTTGCCACTCATGGCAGCCCTGCAGCCCTTCGCTTCTGCTGCACCAGCCCCGAGCCTCTAGGGGCAGCCATGGGCACTGGGGCCTTGGTCACTGAGCTACACAGCTCTGAGGAGTCAGTGCCTGATGGCTGCTTTCACAAAAGGTATGACTTGGGGAATTTTAGCCCTCTTTTACATCTGCAAACTTCTGATGAGAGCTCAAGTTCAGCTTCTGAAGCAGGATGATGCAGACCATTTTTTCTTCTTTGAAGCTCCATCCAAAAAGCCATATTTAAGCAATGCCATGCCATGGGGTCCCACAGACAAAGTTGAAGGAGTTTACTGAAAACAGCTGACTGGAGGCTGAGGTGGTCAGCAATGACAGGGATGAGATTTATCTGCCCGCTCCCAGCAAAAACCTTCCAGATAAATAAATTTGCCAGTGAAAACATTGCCACAATTCCTTGGCAGTGTGGGATGTGCTGTAGGACTTCAAAACAAAACTGCCTCAAGGCAAAATAGGCAAAGTGAACTTTTCCTATGTCTTGGGAGGGCTGGCTGCTCATATAATGGAAACGGGAAGTCTTCAAGCAGCAAAGGTGCAGCAGGATCCATGCCTAGGATGGGGAAGCACATATTTCTCATGGCTCTCCCTCAGGGAATGCTGCCTGGAGACACAACCCTTTTTCTACCCAGCTCTATAGGTGCCTCTGCTTTGGGATTTTTCACTAAGCGTTGCTATAGGAACTTAATTGCTTCTGTTCATCCAGGTCTGAGCAGCTCCCTGCTCCCACTCCTCCTCTCCCAGGGCTGGCAGCGCTGGGGCTCTGAGGACAGCGGAGGATGTTCAGGTACAGCAGGAGTGGGGTCATTCAGCTCAGCTAATTAGTGCTACTATTTCTGTCTCTGGCCTTTTCTCGGTTTGGATCCATCTGGGGCTCTTTCAGTCATTATAGAGCTTTCCACCCTCTTGTTTTTTTTCCTCTCTCCTCCTCTGTCTTCCAGATTTTTGCCACTGTTTCATGTTGCTGTCCAAGTTATTTGTCTCTTCTCTCTTGCTCTGGTCGTGGGAACATTAGTAATGTTTTTCTGCAGAGCAGGGTGGCTTAGAGACCGCCTTGCAGGCCTGACAGCCATCCTAGTGCTGCGGGCAAAGGCTGGAGCAGCTCAGCCAGCCGATGGGATACGATCCTGTTTATGGTTCATCACCATCTGACCTACCCACTGCCTCTTGCTCCCACCTGGGCCCAACTGTGCGTGGCAGCGCATCCACAGTCCCGCTGCCGGCTCCCTGCTCTCCCGCCGCAGCCGCCCCGCGTGTGGGGCGAGGGGAAGCGTGACTCACTCGGGCCTCCCACCCATGAGTAACAGTGTTGTTGGTCTATCACGTCTCAGCCAGCTGGGGCAGCTCAGAGGGAGGGCGGCTGCTTCCTTGGCAAGGCATGAAATAGGTCAGTCTGTCCCCAGAACACGGGGGAAAGCAGGGGACCGAGATTGGGAGGCATGGCAGCAATGAGCAGCCTCACATCAGAGGCAGGAGCAGTACCCCATGATGGGGAGGGCAGGCAAGGAGGTACACAGACGTGGGCTGCGGAGATTCCCGTTAAACACTGTCAGTTCTTCCTTCTTCCTTCTTCCTTACCCAAACCTGCTCCTTTTTCTCCTGGGAAATGAGCAGGGAGAGTCCAAAGCCAGTGAGGGAAGATGGGCAGAGATGGTGGGAACACAAAGCAGTTATGTGCTTCTCAGGGTGGAAAGAGGCCCAGGTTATTAAATAGCAGGCAATTTTAACATGAGTTATTAATACTAGTTGTTTGTACTGGGAAGTGGTGCCTAGGGGCTCCCATTGCACTAATCATGTAACAAAGCCGTGTTCCTAACACAAATAGCTTGTATTTCAGCCTGAAGAGAACAAGTCGTCTCTTTCCCATTACCCTGTCTTTGAAAAAGCAGCTTGAAGATTACACAGTCAAGCCCACAAAAGCTGGGAAAGGAAAAATATTACACTGGGCTGCCCTACAGTGCCATCGCTTACACCCAGCCAGCCCAGTAACTCTATCAGCACTGTGGGCCCCTGTACACTGTCTGCTCTTGCACTGCTTCATCCCCAACCAAGGCAGGCCAGCTCTTGACATTATTGGTGATTTTTGGGTTGCCCATCTTTGGGTTTGAGTGTAGTAATGTCATACCAA
This sequence comes from Calcarius lapponicus, assembly GCA_039654755.1. Classification (NCBI taxonomy): domain Eukaryota; kingdom Metazoa; phylum Chordata; class Aves; order Passeriformes; family Fringillidae; genus Calcarius; species Calcarius lapponicus. Next base: position 63,994,875 of record CM077464.1, read on the forward strand.
TGTTTAGGGTACTGGGGGGCTGTGGGGAGTTTTCACTTGCTGATTGATGCTGTATATCTCTGTTATATTTTTTTCAGGCTTTGAAAACTGCAGTTCTCTCTTGGGTACATGCCCTTCTGAAATAAGAAATTAATTTAAGGAATTAAATTAATTAATTTACAGCCTTGGCACTAAAGCACAGACTAAAGGTCAACAGCATCTGCTGATTTTGGATGGTACAAACCACGACTGCCCTGCTATTTTTCATTTTCCTGAGAACTTGGCATTGTATTGAGCTGGCAACACAGGTCCTCCTGTCTTGGCTGCAGCTTTGAACACGCAGCTTTTCATCAGCCCAATCCCAGGTCAGGCTGAAGGACGAGGAATGTGACCTGGAGCCCCAGCCCTTCACTGCTCAGCTCTGGAAATGCTATAATCTTAATGCCTGACCTCGTTCTTCATGGCAGCACACAGCAAATAACCATGTGCTGAACAGGGCAGGGGGCCCCTTGGCACCTCCTGCCCTCTTGACATTCATCCTGAAGTAGATCCATCTGGTGGAGGAGATCCAGCTGGAAGATGAGCTTGCAGGGGTTGGTTAAAGGTGGAGGTAGTGGTGCAGGTTTCATGAGAGAGAGGGGCTGTCAGTCCAGGTGTGTGGGCTCCCTTATGGCAGCAGGCATGCAATGTTGACGGCATTGTTTGGCACAATGCTCTTGCACGCGTGCCTGTGTGCAGGACTTCACTGCATTAGCATGTAAGAAGTGGGAGTTCCTCATCTCCCACTACCTGCAGACAGCTGGTAAGGCTCAGAAATGCCTCTGTTGGTTCTGAGCCCCTGACAGCCATCATCTGTGGTCAGCATGAATCCTGCTACTGACTCCCCAGTCCCCACAGGCCTGCTCCTTTCTCTGCTGGCCCATCATGTCTTTGTCTGAGGCGTATTCTATCCCTGCTGCTGACCTTCTATGGTCCAAGTTGTGGGGAAGCCACTGTCACACACACCCATCCCCCAAAGTGAGCTGATGCTGAAGCACTGCCAGTCTCTGGGAGAATTTTGGATTGCAGCACCTAAGCTAAGGCACCATGGCCACCATCAACCTCCCTTTCAAACTGCAGGGTCTCCCTCACCCCTATCACACCACTCCCAGGGCTCTCCTGCCTCACTGGCTTCTCAGCTGGGCATGTTTTAGGCTTTAGCTCCCCATTCTACCCTTTGTCCCTCCTAAACCTTAAGGCCTGTGCCAAATGACAAAAACTTAATAATGGTGAGCAACAAAACATAACAAAACAGGACACACACACACACATAAACAAAACTAAACAAAACAAAAAATATAACCCAAAAAACTTTAAATGAGCAAATAACAATGCAAATTTATCTCCCACCAACTGGGAAATGGCTCGCTTATTTTGGCTGAGGAAGGACCAAGGCAGAACCTGAACACTGACAGCTAACAGAGTGCTCTGGGTCTTGCCAAGGTACCAGCAATGGAAACAAAAGGCTTTGAAATGAGAACAGATCAGACACCTTAAGACCAAGCAGTGCTACAACATTTTCTATACTGTTTGCCACCACTAACTTGACATTATCTGTAGCAACTGTACTCAACAGAAGCATTCATTAAATATGTCCAGCTTTTAAGATAACTGTGTCTTTGCAGATCACACTGTAACCCACCTGAGTGGACACCTACAGATTAACCCAGCCAGGGGTTCTTCTCCTCCTCCCTCTCTCCCTCCCTCCCTCCCTCCCTCCCTCCCTCCCTCCCATGCTTCTTCATGGGTGGGCAAGGCATTGTGAGACACCCTTGGCAATCAAGGGATGGAAACACAGCCCCCACAGAACAGCCCAGAGTTCAGCACAGCTTGGCTTTAGCCTCTGAACTGCTGACTGCTCCAGCAGCAGTGTTAACCAGGTCAGTCTCTCTCCTCCCTTCAAACACTTCATCGGTGTGACACTGCATTTTCATTTATTTTCCACCCAACACTTGTCAGCCATCTTTCTTTAGCAAAGAGGTAAATACCCTGTTTTGTTTTCCCATCTGTATTTAAACTGTGAATAGAGTGAAGCAACAGGCAGGGAAGCAGAAAGAGGCTGGGAAGCAACAGGCTGGGAAGCAGCTCTGAGTGGAAGCGATACAAGCACTGATTGCAACCAGGCTTTTCAGATGTACGAAAAAATAACTCCCTCCCCCAAGGAGATACTTCAGAAGCTGAAAGCTAAGAACTTAAGTACAAAGGCTTTTGTTTTTATTGACATTGTAAGAAACATTTTTTTTCTTTGTTACAAAAAAGCTAAGTGGTTCTGAAAGCAGAAGTACAGTTCATATGTACACAGTGCTACAGACCCTTCAGATCAACCTAAGGCTTGAGAAACATCAGATCATAACTGCAGGTTTATCAAATGAAGACCACTAAGGTCTGTTACAACTGAACACTATTCCTACCGTACATAAATGTATTTACACATTCTCTTTTTTTTTTTTTTTAAGGATTACAAGCTTTATAAAAAAAAATTAAAAAATTTTTAAAAAAAGCAACACTTTTTTTTTATCTTACACATCTGCAGGACTGACAACAGTAACTGTTCCATAGGAGACATTCCACCAATCCAAGGACAATAACACATGAATACCAGAGGTTTACAAGATGTTTTGGACACTATTAACAGTGGTATGTGCTATTAGCTCAATGGCAAGTACAGCCTCATCAGGAAAATTTGGCAACTATCCTGGTCCCTCTCTTTCACAGGGTCAACGCAAAATAAGGCACATACATTGTGGGAATATAAACACTGCTATCCAGGAGGAAAGCCATGGAGGGACAGGCCTGGGTGAGCTGACCAGCCATCCCACTGAGGAGGGGGAATCAGTGATGAGAAGTCAGCAGCCAGCCAGCATCTTAATGCACGTACCATGTGGGGCCATTCCCCAAGGAGAGAATAACGTCACCTGCCACGTGTGGATGTGTGGGACCATTGCACTCCCATGTGGAAGCCCACTGACTTTCCTGCAAACACACCTTTACTTCACCTGCGTGTGGCTGACAAATAAACTCTTCACTGGCAATTTCCACTTTGTGGAAAGTGAAACTGTCTGGAGAAGCAGACACGCTTCAGGCAGGCTGAGAGTTACTGGTGTGCCCAAGGCCAACAGTGACGCATATGGAAGACGACCCTCACAGAGCCATTACAAGAAATGGTGATTTAGACTTATGCTGCAATGCTTTAAAAATAGAATTCATGATATTTTGTGCATTTTCCTGTACTCTTGGGTGAGCAGTGGGTTTCCAACAGCTATGCAAAAATCAACTGACGCGCCACATACACAAAACCAACTCTGTAACTGGAAGAGTAGAGGGGTGCTAGTAAACTCATCCCAGCAGTGTTGACAGGACTTTCCCCAGACTGCCACATGTTGAGAAGGAGGTTGACAAGTGAAAGCTGGTGTCCAGTGTAACAGTGCCATGCTCAGGGAGACCAGTCTATCTTATCAAAACAGAACCAAAACCCAAGATAGCTGGGCTATGATGTATTGCTACCCTCACAGGTACCAAAACCAGGCTCTTTAGTATAAAACAGAAAAGTGTGAGAAAACACTAAAAACTGAAAAGTGATACATGAACAGAAGTGGCACATACACTTAATGGTGAAAATGATAAATCCTTTGCACAAACTCCCCAAGGACACAGTGGAGCCTCTGATTCTTCAGCATTGCCAAATCAAATGGGATGCCTTTCTTGAGCATGTAGTTTCTGCCAAGACACACTGTTGGCCCAAGACAAGGCTAAGTGAGTGACGAAGGTTTGTCAAATCCAGGAAGGCAAATTGGCTACTCAAACAGTCCCTTTTAGCCTGGAGCAATATGAATGGCTCCTTCTAAGCTCTGATGGATCACATCTGTTAATAGCTTCCCAGCATCAATTGCACCAGCAGATACAATTATGAACTGGAAAATTGAATTTAAAAAATAGTTGGGGATGTTTGGGGTTTTTTTAATGTATTGGTTCCATTACAATAAAAGACTTCTCTCCCAAGCCACCTACTCCCAGGCTGGCCATGTCTCCTTGTTGAAATTGTTTATAAACATGTAATTGATAGCTTTAATAAACAGCCAGGATTGGTTACTGAGAACTATCTGAAACACGTCCAGCACAGCCTTTCCTTATGCCTATAGTGCTGCTTCTCTTTGCAGGGCTGTGGGCTATATCCCAGCACTGCAATGCACAGCATGGCCCTTGGAACATCCCTTCCCCTGTGGACCTGCCCAGTGGGATGCATCCCTTCTTGTGCCAGCAGCAGAGCAGGGACAAGGCAGCAGGTCTCTGCAGGCCCTTTGGGCAACGAGAGGGCATCAGGGAGTAGCTTCCTCCCACTGGCACAGCAATGCAGTCATTTGCCCTGGTGAGCTGTGCCCGGCTGCCCAAGGACCAATGCAGGTGGGCTGTGATAGCTGGTCAGGGGCAGGAAAGCTGGGAGGGGAGGTGTCAAAGGGAAAAGTGCAGGATGAGTGAATATATGTGCATGGGACAGGGTAAGAAAGAAATGCTGGCTAAATATAACAAGAAAGACAGGAACTAGATAATGATAAAAGGTGTAGGACATTTACATTTGCCTTGATTTCTGACATTCCAGCTCACAGTGCAAATCTCTTGCTACGTGCTGTGATAACCTCAAATATAGCCCTTGCACCAAATTCCTATGATGTTTTCCTACTGATTTATACATTCATGCTCTGACTCTAACAGCTGTTAACAGATTAATGTTATCTGACAGCTTCACTGAGATTCAATTCCTCCACATTTCCTTAAAATGCTATGTCCTGAATCAGCTGGTATTTCACCTTTTCTTTTACAACTGACAAAAGTGCTATGGTTTTCTAGCCTACAGAAGTCACCTGCTGATGTTGGCTGGGCTAAAGTTTATTTCAAAACTGACTACGCTCCCTCATCTTGCTGTATGTCTACTATAACATCAGCTCCTCACAGACATCAAATCCATGATTGTAGGTGCCTGCACAATCTACATCCCATAGGAGGCTTTCACTATTGGGATTTAACTGAGACATCTTCAAGGGCTGGATCTCCATACAGCTTCTAGGAGTGGGTGAATTTAAACCGTGGTCTTGTGACTGTTTCCCACAGCAGTCTGTTCACTCAGGAGCACTGTGTACTCATGGGTGCAGACATGGAGCCCAGCAGAGCCAAAAACAAGCCAGTGCTCATAGAGAAAATGCCACTCACCTCTACCAGTGAGCAGCTTAAGGATCACAGTGCATTGCTTTTGATTCTTTGCCAGTGTGACTGACCCTGGGCATTGTCCCACTGGTTTGCTTAGAAATTAAATGCACATGGTGTCACCAAGAGAGAGAGAAAGAAGCTGGGCTGGTCTTTCAGAGCTTTGATTAGTTGCCAGACAACTCAGTTGGTTAAAGCATGGTGCTAATAGCATCAAAGTTGTGGGTTTGATCCTCATACAGGCCATTCACTGAAGAGTTGGACCTGATAATAATTCCAGATCAGAATAGTCTGTGATCTGTGAATACTTGCTGTTCCCCCTTGTTTCTTTGCTATTTTTAATGGCAGTTTTAATTTAATTTTGTAAAGCCTGGACACAGTGGAAAAACATTTAAGATTATCAGACTGCTTGCAACTGCTTTGATTTATTTGGCTAGTCTGAGAACTGGGCCAGCCATTCATTTTCTACTTCTTTTACATGACTTGCTCATGATGTTTTTGAAGGTCTATGTATCCATGGAGCTGTCTGGGCTAAAGGGGATGTACACACAGTTCTTCCAGCAAATAAGAACCAGTGGCTCAGCAAGTCACACCTCAACAACTTGCATTAAAAAAAATAAAAATTCCCCAGTATGAAATACTGCAATTTTGCTATTTCATTGTATGAAATACTCATATGTCCCTGAATGTACCTCCACAAATGTGGTATGCAATGAGAAGACTGTAGACTACCCAAGTCACTATACACACCCATAATTTTGCTATTCAGTCATTTTAAAAAGAAGGCTGAAAACCAGAATACCAAATACTGCAAAAGATGAGAGCTGGACTACAAACAGCTTTCTGGTCCTCTCCTTCATCTGAAATAGGTCGAATATGACACAATCTCAGTATTGTTATTCAAGGCAGTGACAGCTATCTCTGTGTGTGTTTACAAAAACCTTAAGCTTTTGCTAGAGATCAAAGGGCTGATGATTTTTACATTTCTTATTTGCTTGAACCTCCCAACCTTTTGTGCTCTGTGTCTTTGAAACTGCAGCCCAGGGGTAGCATGGCAGTGCATTTCAAAGCTGGTTTTCCACCTCAGTGTAATGTGTCCAGTGCATCCAGAGAGGATTTCATCACTGTATGCTCACTTCACATTGTGCCTGGTTATAGGTTCAAGAGGAAAAGTTGCAACAGTTTTACAAGGTCTAGCTTCATTTGAGTAACAGAAAATTGTCATTTCATCAGGCCTTTCTTTACAAAAAAACCCCAAAACAAAACAAACAAACAAAAAAAACCCCACAACATGCACTTCACACGTTTACATTGGTTTACAGGTAAAAAACAAAAGAAAAATAAAAGAAGCATACAGACATTTGAAAAGGGCAAGAGAGAGAGAGAGAAAAAAGAGAGAAAGGGAGGGAATGGGCATAGCAATACTGATTCAAAACTGAAATGGAAGACAGTTTCTCCCTAGAACACTTTAGGGTTTTCAGAGTCCTTATTCCATAAAAGGAATATACTTGAAACACATCCCATTTAGGTGAGATGAGATTGCTAAAATACATACACAACTAAAAAATATGAGTCTTTTTTTTTTCCCATCTGTTATCTCCTAAGTGTTTTTTGTTTTTTATGTCTATTGCATAACAGCAAGAAACTTGCTTTCTTCTGCAAGTGAGGTCAACAAAGAGCTCATGTCCCCAATAGCCATGTTGGTTGTGCTTACAGGCATAGCTGGGAATGTAAGAGATGTTTGGGGAGTAGTGAGGCGTGAGGAATTCCGGGAGACACTTTGAATGATACTTGGGCTCAGGGCTCCCGAAATTAAGCTGACATGGTCCCCATCATCTATGATAGCATCAAAATCTATCTGCACACCCTCTAGACTGTTGTTGTCAATGCTGTCAACTGTGCTTGACACTTGGTTAGCCCCCGGGGAAAGAAGCTCAGATGAGTTTTCAGTTGCAGTCCCCTGCAGCAGGCAGCTGGCTTCTGAACCAAAGAAAGAACCTATTTTCATAGCTTGGTGGCTAAAGCCCATGGTTTGGTCATATAACTGACCAGAGTAATTCTGCATGTTAGAGCAGAACTGCTGCGATTGACCTTGCATTTCCATCTTGATGGTGTTTACCCTGTACGTCTGGTTGCCATCACCTACGTGTCTTTGCTGTTGGGACAGGCTGTTTCTCAACACGTTTTGCCGTCTGTTGCTGCTGTAATTAGAGCATGACTGGTAACTTTTGGCCACTGACAAACCTGAGGGCTGGCTACCAATGGTGTGAGACACCAGTGGACAACTCTGTGGCCCTTGATACAGGCTGCCTTGTGAGGTAGGACTAACCTGCCCTAGCATCATTTGACCAGATTGATTGACTCCCTGGTAACGAATGCCATCTCCGACTGGCTGGCTTTGCAAATATTCCTGTTCCATCGTATTCCTGTCCTGCATCCCATTTGCCATACTGGTTGTTTGATCGCTGGATGCCAGGGGATGGCTGAAGTTTTGCTGGTTCCCATTCACTGGCATGTTGCTGATTCTCAGCTTCTGCCCTTGCACTGCCATGCCACAGGAATTGTCTGTCACCCCAGACATCATTGCTTGCCTGCCCATGCTTTCACTGTAAGGCTTGTTGGACTGCATGCTGAAAGAATTCGCAGCTCCGCTGCCAAGAGTCATATTTTGCTGTAAACTGTAGGAAGTGTTGTTCTCCATCAGGTTCTGATAGCCATTCTGCTGGGCCATGTTGCTTCTCTCCAGGTTCTGCTGCTGAACCATCATATTGTTATGCAGTCTGAAGGCCCGAGCCTGCTGCACTGCTGACCGCTGACCACACTTCAGCTTTGAAGGAGATAAGTCAGAACTTCCTGAGCTTACTTCATTCCACTGGATGGGCAAGTCGCTCTTATTTGCCTCGGGACCCGCCTGCTGACTGCTCGGTGGAGGGGCTTGGTCAAAGTTGCTGGAATTGCTGTTTCCTGAAACTGAGCTGTGATGCATTTTGCTGCTATCTAGGACATTGTTCAACAAATGGTCGTACATGCCCTGGTTCTGGGAGTTCAGATACTGGACCACATCATCTGGCAGGAGATCCTCATCATTCAGACTGCTACCTGCTTCCATTGTAGCAGCCTCCAGGGCGACGTTCTCGCTGATGCTTGGAGGACAGGGGGAGCTGAAGCTGCGGAAGACGCCACCCTCAGAACGGGTGTAGTTCTGAAGAACAAGGTTGCGCTTTTCCATGGATGGAGGCAAAGCAGGAGTGTTAAAGCTATTAAGACTGTTGAAACGCTGGACTCTTGGGACAGAGAGGTTGTCGGAGGCCATTCTGACTGGATCACTGGCTCTCCTTGTCCCATTTCCTAAAGCTTCGTGAGACAGAAAATGCCTCCTGCTGTAACCATTTGCCCCACCATCACTACATCTTCGAGGGACGTTCACTGGAGGCAGTGGAGATACTCCAGACTCCCTGCAGTCACCCAAGAGTGCCATCCTTGTCTTGAGGCTCATCCTCTCCATGTTAGGCAGTGGAGTTGGTGGGGGTCCACCAGTAGCTGCTGCATATTTAGCTTTCAGCCTGTATTGCTGGGCTGGGGTGAGGCTGAGAAGACTTGGCAGGTCATCACACTGGCTTGCTTCACTGGAGCGCCGGGAGGCATCCGTTGAGATGGGGTCGTAGGAGTCTGCAACGCTCACGTTCTGCGGTCTTCCCTCTGCCTGGGAGGCATCGCTGGACCTGCGGCTGGAGAAGCAAGGTGAGATTCCAGAGGACCTGCGGCTGCTCAGGTAGGCTGAACTGATTGTGCTAGTATTGCTGTCCCTCCTGTTCAGCACGTTCAACACAGTGATGTCCGTACTCGAGAGTTCATTCCTGTTTGGCAGAATAGTCATGGATCCTCCGACACTGCAGCTGCTGTTCGACTGGGTACCTGCAGGAAAAATTCACAGTTAAACAAAATGGTCTTATCCAGAAACTGGTCAGGAAAACACACAGTAAAGAAAGAAGTGGAGTATAGAGGAAGAACACCATCACAGCCAATTGCAGCAGGGCTCTTTCTTGCAAGAAGTAGGGATAAAAACTGTGTCCTTAGGTTAAAAGCTAATTCGGAGACTCAAGGGTAACATTTCAGTGTGAATCCCAGCAGAAAATTTATAGCCCATAGCCACAAACTGTCATCAGCTGGTGCTGTACTCCAGCCTGCAATGCAGCTATGCTGGCTGATGTGCCAGGAGGACACATTTGTAAGGGAGCTTTTTATAGGCAAAATATAATTGAACAGGCATTTGCATGGAATGGCAAAATATACAAATTGGAGGCTATTCAAGGTAATTTCTAATACTTCTTGAAATATTCTTGAAATAACTCCTAACAACTGCAAAACATCTTTGCTGGTTTCCTTGTTTTGTTTTGGTTTGGTTTTAAGTAAACAGGATACATTTCTTAATTTTACATAGTTTCTTTTGATTGAATGGGTCTCAGAAAACCCGGGGCTGTCACTGCTGGGTGGAGCCCAGAAACCTACAGGCATGCTGTAGGCAAAGTAGGGGCAGCAGCAACAACATCCATTTTGGTCATGAGCAGCTCTTTGGAGGAAAACAACCGGGGATCTTCAGAGTTCAACCTCGCCTTGCTCCCATTCATGGATATTTGCCCTCTGCAGCAATAGCATCTGTACATGGGATTTTTTCTATGTGTAGGAACAGGTTATTTAAAGGGAAGCCCACCACATCTTTGCAAAGGCTGCCTTGCAAAGGCCTCAACAGAAAGACTTCCCTACAATAAAGTCACAGGTATTTATTTCTTCCACCTTGTCTCAAAACAAGACAGAATTGTGATGACCTTGGGTCAAAACCTTTAACTGTAGGGAATATTTAAAATGTGATTCATGGCTCCCTGACTAGCTCCTGTTCTGTAAAACACAGGACTATCAGACTTCTCAGAGGGTGGGTAGAAGAACTTGCAATGAGGGAATAAACAGAAGTGATCAATTTACAAATCATTTCACAGCTGCTGAGTTTCCTAAGCTGTGCAACTCCTGCAAGAATTGCAAGATTGAGCTAGCAAGCAACAAGATTAAGGACAAAAAGCGTTATCATTCCTCTTATGTGTATCTCACCATTTCCTATGAGAGGCAGCAAGGTTGGGGCTTTGGAAGGTGGAACGGGGTTCAGTCTTGGAAGCATTCCATTAACTTGTTTCAACCTTTCTAATTTCACTTGCTCCATCCATTTGGTCCCTGTCATGTTCCTCCTGGCCTGTAAGCCAAGTGCTGTGGTGGCTGTGGAAATGGTAGAGTCCATGATTGGGGTTTCATCGATGACACTGAGGTCTCCTACACTACCATCACCGGTCAGAGTAAGCTCGATCCCATTGTTGGAATAGTTGCTGATGGGGGACTGTTCGCTGCTGCATGTAGACTGACCACCAGGGCTTGGCTGAGATGTCTGTTGGAGGTAAGTCAGAGACAAAACAGTGTGAGGGTTAAGCAAACAGTGTTAACCAGAGCATTTGTGCTAAGTGGAGCCAAAGATACAGGTATAGAAAAGTTTAGCCTTAAATGATAACAGTGATCATTCTTAAGGAAGCTTTCTAGATTTTGGCTTCAACTGCAGTGAAAGGCATTGTAAAACACAAGACTAAAATTGCCTTTCACATGTTGCTGAGGGTATAAGATGTATCTCCATAAGACATTTATCTGAGTTATTCCCAGAGTTACTTCTATCACTTCAAGCCATTTGCGAGCACATATGGATGGATACCCTATATTGCTTATGTGCTGTTCCCAACTGAAGCTGCAGCTCAGAAAAACCAAACCAGACTTCAGCCAGGTTACAAAGTATTAGTTTACACTGCTAGGCTTGCAAACAAACAAACAAACAAACAAGACTCCAACAACATTGGAATTTGGGTTTTTTTAATTAGACTTGTGGCTAAAGAATGTAAGCATTTTCCAGGCTTAAGGCTCATTGTTACAAGCGGTGGTTGGCCTGAAATGTTGGCATGTAATAAAACAAGGACAAAGCATCAGTGCAAAAAATACTGTATCATATTATCAGCATCCTGTGACCCTGGGAGCACTCAGGTCTAACTTCTACTTCCTCTTATACCTAACTTATACCACCTTTGCCCTGAATCAAGAAGGTGATGATCTACTAAATAAAATCCTTTGTTTCATCAGAATTTAAGATTTTAAGTGCAAGAATTTAAGTAGACAATACAGACTGCTAATCTGCAGGCATATAAACATGCCACAATAACATCTTCTTTCTTAACAGGGAGGGTTCCCTGCTGCTCTAGCAGAATTCTTGCTGTGGGGAAACACAGGCTTGATTTACTTTTCAGACTTTTTATAAAGTTCTTTCAAAAGAATGGGAAAATGAACAAACTGACAGACAAAACAGAGGACGACAGACAGAAGTCTCTGGACTTAATATCTCACTGTAAGGTTCTATCAGTGTGATCACAAATCAGTGGGGCATGCAGTATCATTTTGCTCACAAGAACAGTTTCATGAAAGTATTTAACTTTAAGGGTTTCTGATGTGGTTTTGTTTTTGGGGCTTTTTTTCTGCCACTCTGTGATCCTTATGTACATTTTACTGAAAAATTCTGTCTACAATTTCTGAAGTGCCGGAGACGACTCTCACTTTAAACATCAATGAATGAAGACACAGATTCATGGCACAACTGTAGTTTCCTATGCCCCTAAGGAGTCCATTTGAGATTCAATAACTATTTTATTATTTCTAACTTGAATGATGATACTTAGAATTTATGAGGCCACACTGAGCAAGCTCCTTTCCAAATCCTGGCCATAGCAGATTTGGTGACAAGAATAGAAATAACAGTTATTATACAGAAGAAAGTTTGTACTTCTGGACAATAGGTCCATGCCATATGGAAGAAGAGTAATAGTGATCAGAAGCCTGTTCTTGTAGCACATATCAAGATCACAGTGAGATAGGGTACAGAAATAAGAACTCTATTATGCAGGACATATATTTCTAGATGTGGAATACAGAAAAAAATGGATGTCTCGTCAAGAGGGGAAAGTACAAAGACATTTCTGAAGATATTTCACCAATATAAGCCAGATTTTTCACATGTCAAGTGTTGCAAAATGTTCACAACACATTACAACTGGGAATGTGCTTGATGGATTGCACATTACTAAATAAAGGAATGACTGAACAACAGGCAGAAGACCAAAATAAAAATATATATAATGTTGCAATAAGAAAAATAGCAAAAAAGTTAAAATGCCCTCACCTTATTACCCACTGTCCTTAGGAAGTTAGAATAAGACATTTAAGAGCATTAGACAGAAAAGACATTGGATTAGTTGAAAACCAGAAAATACACCTTAATTCATACATGCAATGAAAAGCAAGAAACACAGAATTATTTTTAAAATAAAATTTTCAGGGAGAAGTATTTAATACTGTGTAAGCTATAGGCATTAGTACCTCTCTTCCACAAATTTTCCCGTTAAAACTTTTTTCAACACCCCTCAATAATGCTACATGTTTACCTAGCAAAGCAAAAGAGATTTTGCTCCTTTGTAAATAAGGTAGTTATCATCAAAGATAGCAGAGGACCTTCTTTTAGACTCCAGTAAGAGTTTACTCTGAGCCCTTCAAAGTTTTTGAATTGAGTATTAATACTGAACAGTTTGAGCATAAGCCTTAGGCACAACAGAGCAATAACTCATATTTCAGTGAGTAATCACTTCAAATTGCAGCATGATTAACAGTATGAGCAGAATTTGGAGGGCTCATATTTGTAATCCCCAAGGGCTGGATACAGATGAATCATAGACCCAGATGGGGAAGAGGATGGAGTGGCTGCCTTTGAATTAACCCTTGTAAAGAGGGCAGATGGCATATGAAATTCAGACAAATAAAAGAACTTGTGTATTTAAGATAGTGTCTCAAAAAATGGAATACAATCCTTTCAGCAGTTTAATGCAATATGTTAAGGTAAACCACAGAAAAGACTGTCAATTCAACTTGATTTAGTTAAACTTGGACTAGGTTAACTTGAGTAAGTATCAGATAAACATAAGAGGTCACATCACAACAGAGATGTTATTAAAAGATGCCCATCTGCTGTTTAAGAAAGCCAATTCGTCCTGTTTAAGTTTGATCCATGACCAAAAAGCCTCAAGCCCCTAAAATTTGATTGCTTTCCCAGGTTCTCCAAAAATTATCATCATCAATATCATCATTTTAGTCATTTGGACTTGTGGTTTGGTTTGGTTTTTTTCTTATTCTGGCTTTCAGTCTGCAAGATTCATCTTTCTTCTGGAAACAGAAGAGTGGAAAGAGCTCTTCTTTTTTTTTTTTATGAAAACTCTGATTTTCTCATACTATGCTTATTCCAGAAGATGGAGCTTTTTAAGAGAAACAATTATTGTGGCAGTTGCCAGCACTGCACTTATTCTATATTGCACAGACTATTTGTAATCTTTTTATTTGTTACTTCTTAGGCTTTAAAAACATTTTACAATGCAAACACAGAAGAAGACCTCAAAAAAACAAACCTTTTGAGCTAGAGTTTACAGACTTGAGCATTTCATAAAGGGGTTATTAATTGGTTGCAGGAAGAACAGGACAAAGGGAGTGGCACGGTGTATTGCATACCATTGGCTTTTCTGACTTGACCGCTTTCACTTGGAGGCATTCTTCCCGCTTTGAGGTAGTGTTGCTGAGGTCCTTCTGCTCACCAATTGCACCCTGAGTCTGATGGCCTGGTGACCGGGTCTGAGAGTGGCTGCCTGGGTCCCTTGGTGGCGGAGGCCTTGGGTGGATGTCTCCCCGCTGCTTCTTGGTGACGTGTGCCTCCGGGCCGTGCACGGTCTTCACGTGCTTCCGGAGGGAGCTGGGGTCTGTGTAGCGCTTCGTGCAGCCTGGGATCTTGCACACATATGGTTTCTGACAAGACACAAAACCCACCCATATTAGGTTTTATTCCATGTGGGACTCCTGAAGAACTCCTTGGGAGCACAGCTGGTGTCACAGTTACACGTTTTCACAGTGAATTTGTTACCTAATTTATGGTCTTTACAAATGAATCATAGAATGGTTTGGGTTGGAAGGGACCTTAAAGATTATCTAATTATCCACTCCCCTTCCAATATAGGCAGAGAACCCTTGGTCAAAGCCACATTCAAACCTGGCCTTGAACACTTCCAGGGATGGGGCATCCACAGCTTCTCTGGGAAACCTCTACCAGTACATCATTACCCTTACACTAACACTAACCAGTTTCTTCCTTATAACTAATCTAAATCGATCCTCTTCCAGCTTAAAGCCATCATTCCCTGTCCTATCAAAGTGTGACTGCACCTAGTTAAAAGCATTAGTTCCCCTTGGCTCAGAAGGTAGCAATTAGTGCTGCACAGTTGATTGAGGGCAGAGTCTCTCATGGGTACCAACTGGCACAGCTTTCACTTACCTTAGACAAAGGTAACTCAGCTATCCCAATTTATGAAGACTGCTTTAATTTTCAGCCCTGTCTCTTGCCCTCAGCAGTTTGATATCATTCCCAGTATGCCTAGTACCTACTACTAGACACTGAGAGAAAAACCTCCCTCAAAAGATGCTGGGCCATTTCTTCAGGCAGAATTAAGTGAGGAAGCATTTATTTTCTGGCTCCTTCAGATCACCAGTACGATGTCAAAGCATTAGATACAGTGCCATGAACATTTTCACATTGCAGCAATATATGCACTAGTACTATTATTACTGCTATTAGCATAACTCATCACTCATTTTTTACAAACCACTTTCTTTATCTGTGGATTTCTATAGTTCACTAAGCAATGTAGAATAAAGTAAATTTACTGTCTTATAAATTAACAAAGCCTTTTTTCTTGTATTATGAGGGGATTAGAAAAAAGAGCTGAGCACTTCCTAAATCTTTTAATTGCCTTGGGAAGCAAAGTATTGTTCACTCACTTTCACTACTGAATTGTTTCCAAGAAACTACTTTTTTAACCCTACTATTTTAAAGGGTTTTTTTATACTAACCTTCAAAAAATAGAAAGAGACCCTCATGCAGAGTTTCTCAGAGGGATTCTCTGCTTACACACAGCACTGTGGAGCCTTTGACAAATATAGCTTTGTCATAGCTGTCTAAGGCCTGAGACTGCTTCCACTGACATCAGTGGAAAAATCCCTCCCATTTACATGAATAGGAGCAAAAATGAGCAATTTAAAGAAGATGTTGAGCTACTGAGGCAGGTTTTCTCAGGTTGCTATGGAAATACAAGTCACTTAGCTCTCCTCTCCATGAGTAAGGCATATCATCATCAAGATATGTCAGCTGCTTTTAAAGCTCTCGGAAGGTTAAAACCAAAACCAAAATGGCACGGCAAGCAAATGCTGAATTTGGTCTGTGCTTTTCATTGTATTCACATCACTCCACCAGTATATGTTGCCTTAAAAGATTAGCCTGTTTTGGTGTGAAGTAATGGTTTCATTTGCCCCTGTGGCTGCGCCTATCAGAAATCATGTGCACATAAAATTTGCTTGGCTTACTGTTAGACAGTAAGACAGTAAGTTAGAAAATTAACACAGGGGTAGGTCACACCACTAAGTGTGAGAAGGTCTAACTCACCAACCAGGCAGCACACAGGTTGGTTCAGTGAATGAAAAAAGAAAGCTCAGGTAGCTATTGCCAAGACTTGGTGAACTTCCTTCTACCTTGGTGAACATTCACGAAAGCACTGCAGGGCTTCAGTGCCATTATTAGTTGGGCTGCTGAAAACACACACGGCAGGGATGAGGCAACTCAGAGATGTGCAATGCCCTCTGCTTCCTTTGGGACTGAAGAGATGCTGCAGGGCGGGCACTAGAAGAGGATGAATGCTCCCTGGAGATCTGCCTGAGTGCAGACCTGACAGACCTGACAGCCAGCTAGAGAAAGACACAAGCTGTGTGGAAATAGATATAGCTGCTATGGTATGTCCTGCCCTTCCAGTACTTCCAGGTTTAGGCTAGAGGTGAAGGAGTATAGGGACATGTCAAGGAGGAGACAGTGGACTCTGAGATGTGAGATTGAGATGATGTGACTCTCCATGCAACTTGAAAAGGGGCAATAAAACATGGACAATGCAAGAAGATGGTGTGATTCCTGAAAAAGCAGGAAGCAGTAACAGGAAGCAGTAATCATGAGATGTTACACTGAGTTTGGAAACAGCTGTGACTGCCACAGCTGGTTTCCTTGAGAAAGGTTGCATTTCCTCTGCTGCATCCCTAGTCCATGAGGTCTGTTTAGGATGGAAAAAAAGAGTGAAAGAGGCCAGAGAAGAAGGAAAAGGCACAACTCAGAACTTAAACAGCAACCCGTGATTTCATATGTGGACACTGTGGCTGTCTGCAGCACCCCAAAGTATGCTGGGGAAGCTGCATCCCACCACATGCCTGGTGCCAACACAGACATGGGGATGGGTCCAGGCACTCAATAAGCCCCTACAGCTCCAGAGGGAAAAATGATCCCAGCTTTACAGAGAAAACAGGTTAATGCCTCTGTTAATGCACGTGTCCCTGGTTAATGCATGTGTTTCCATTAGACTCCCTTATTCAAAACTCTCCTACATGTAATAAAATGCCAGGTCTGTATGACATACTGTGCTGTTAAGGGCATGCAGAACTTACATTCCTTTCAGGTTGCTGAGGGTTGCTGTGCTGTCCTCTGTAATATATTGCTATGACTATACTGTAAGTCTGTTCAGCAATGAATTGTATTATTCTTTTGAAGCTGTGCTTACTTACCTCATTGGAATGAGTCCTGTTTTGGTGCTTGGCCCTGTCAGATGCATTGGAGAAAGCTTTGTTGCAGCCTTCGTGTTCGCACACATACGGTTTCTCTCCAGTGTGAGATCTCAAGTGCGTTTTCAAGTTTTCTAGTCTGGAGTAGGCCTTTGTACAACCTTCAAACTGCAGACAAGACATAAATCTGGTTTAGCTTTAATCTTTGGACTTGCAGGAAACAGCAAAAGTGGACTTATAAAAGTTTAGAAATTTTCCAGCCTTCATAACTTTGTCCAATGTAGTTTTGATTTGCAGGGTTTTAATTTTATCCAAGCAAACTCCACCACAGCTCAAGTTAAAATGCTTTCAGCATTATATAAATCTTCTCTTACAGGAAAGCACAGTATTTGTGTACTTTGACTAAGACTGAAATCCAACGCAAAGCCATCAGGAACTGGTGGCTAGCAGTAATACCAAGCTCTGTAAGAGAAAGTGCCTTTAAATAATTAAGCAAACTGAGCCATGTTTAATAATGCTTTTTGGGGCTTCTTTGTACTTTAAACTTGAGGAAGTGGGCCAAATCATCCAGGGAATCCCCTCTCCTAAAGCTTTTGTCATCTGGTTGTGCTTGGATAACAAAGCAGACATGGCAGTCTCTTCTCCACAAGAGTCTGACAGACGAGCTCAGGGAATGCAGCACTCGTCCTGCTCTGTTTGTTCTCTGCACAGCCCCAGCTTCCCAGTACAATCCTGGAGCTCAGGCCCCTTTACTTACAGTGCATTTGTGTGGCTTTTCCCCTGTATGTCTCCTCATGTGGACCACCAGCATATATTGGGCTTTGAAAGGTTTCTGCTCCCGGGAACAGTCCAGCCATCGGCACACAAACTCTTTCTTCTCACCATGTATGTGGTCATTGTTGATATGCTGTTCAGGCAGAATAGAGGCCACAGCTTAACAGAAATACAACATCAGCTGCAGCCTTACTGTAATTTCACATTGGAAGAGCACCAGAGATTCAGGTGTGAACTAGGTCCTTGCAGTACCAAAATAATAAGATCATCTGCACTTCCAAGTGACCACAGGGTTCAGATTATAGATCTTACTGGAAGTCCACTAAGGCCCTTGATTTTTTTTTTTTTCTACTGAGATCAAAAGGCTTTGGATCAGGCCTCAGGGATACAAGCTGATACATGGATCCTGGATAATCTCATGCACAGCTCCACTTGTGTAATTCACATTGGGTACTGCTTTTAAAGAGCAGGGAAACATTACTTAAGTGCTGCTCAACATAAACAAGGTTTAAAAAATCAGG
The DNA here is from genome assembly GCA_039654755.1 of Calcarius lapponicus. Classification (NCBI taxonomy): domain Eukaryota; kingdom Metazoa; phylum Chordata; class Aves; order Passeriformes; family Fringillidae; genus Calcarius; species Calcarius lapponicus. Next base: position 64,013,147 of record CM077464.1, read on the forward strand.
CCTTTAGAAACATATCCTCCAAACTGAAAAATCAACAGAACTGCTAAACCAAGTTTCCACCCCAAATTTTAACTCACTCCCTGTTACCCATATTTTCCTTCAGTAAATGCATTTGGTTCAGTAAATGTACAGGTCATGGTGGCAGAAATAAACCCCTATACACTGTGAATATGAACTCTGAGTACAGAAGCATACATCAAGCCAGTTTTTGCCATTGCTTAGTCTGGCTTTGTCTGTTTGTGCGTGGGAGTGACAGCTGCCCCAGCCCTGCTGACTCACAGGCATGTCTTTCTGTGGTCAGTGTCATCCACGAGAGTGTATCCAGAAGCAGGACAGGGCTGTGTACCTTGTACTATTCCACAAAATTAGCTTGCTCTGTTTCTTTAACTAAGATCTAGTCCAGAAAAGCATTTAAAAATGGATTTAATTCTCTCTGTGTTTGAGTGGAAACAGGCAGGTGAAACAGGGACAACCTCAAAATTGGTTTGACTTTTTTTAAAGGTTTAACTGTTTGAAATTTTTGGCACAGCTTTAGAAAACAAAAGAAGAGATAACTACAGACTTTCAGAGTCTTTTTTCCACTAGGAGCTACCCGACTCATCCTACCAAGACTCTTGCAGAAATCATTCCACACTGCCGTACTTCTGTCATTGTGCCACTAGATGGCTGCATTACTCAGCGAATGACATTATTCCCACTAAGGTACCACCAAAATATCTTTCCAGTTTTTATTTGATCACAGCACAGGGATGAATCTGTATCTGTTCCATAATGGCCCTAAAGAAAATGCCAGCCATGTAGAAACTCAGTAGCTCATACTAGAACACAAAGAAGATAATCCCAATCTTTTCTGAAGTCTTGAAATCAGCCAGAAAGCCACATAAATTCACGTATCTTCAAAATTATGCACCACTGCCATGGAAAACAGACATCCATTACCTGTAAAAGATGACAGCTTTTTTTCTGAAACTTTACTGCCATTTCTTAAAAGTTGTTATGGAGCTCAGGATGCATGAACAGAGCAGAGGTGCTGGGCAACATACAACTTGTAATGTTCCTAGTGCAGATCTGTATTCACAGTACACACACCTGTGCCAGAAGCCCTGTGCACATGCCCTGTGCTGTGAAATGGCATCGGATGAGTTCAATGAGGGCAATGTGTGCTATTTCTTGAAAGAGAAAGAAGGGACAAAACTAAATGCATTCAAGTAATTCATGGCCAAATCTCTCTGTAAACATTACAGACTGTGTGTTTTGTGGTTAAACCTACACAGCCACGAGGGGGATGAGACTTGAGTGTGTGACACAGGCTTTCCATTTGATACAAAAACCTCAAGACTTGATCAATCACTTCACCACAGCACCTCCTGCTGTGTGGACAGTCAGGCATCAGGGAGGCTCTTTCAGAGAATGTCTCCATAGGACAGTTTTTTCTCTTTGTCCCTGCAAATCAGCTTGCTCCCTGCGCTCTAGACCTCTAACCTTTGGCAGCATGAGAATCCTCTAAAACTGACCTTTCTCATGGGCCTAAAAGTCCTTTCCTCACTCCCTCCGCAGCCCAGGCTCACTGCAGCAGCTGACAAAGCTTGCCCAGAGTGGTGATGATCATTTGCCTCTCTCCATCGCTGGCTTACCTGTCAAATGTCTTGTGATCATCCTCTGGTCTGTCACAACTGTGGCCCTCCATACACATTTGCCCTGCTCTCTTATTCTATCAATCCTTTCCCAGACTCTCTGATCTTCCTACAACCAAACCCCTCTTTATGCTGTTTTCCCTCATTGCTCTGATGCTGCAAGTGGCCCCTGAGAGCTCACCTGCAAATCCATCTCATTCTCATTCAATCCCTCTGAGGATCCTCACCTTTAGGGAAAGCCTGGAATAAATGAGCCTGTGATCTTCTAATCTGAGTAATTTATTTGGCACACAGGTGAGCTGCTTAATTGCTTTTTGCAGAGGGGTCATATTTTAGCAGACCTACAAATATGTTCAAATACTCAAAAGGCTGGTCTGGAGGAAGACGCCTGCTAGAAAATCAGCACCAGCAGTGCTCTGAGGTAAGGAGATTCACTGTATTTGTCATCCTGAGATTCAAACACCCTCATTTGTTCAAGTTATGATGAGAAAACTTGTCAGTCATCTGCTATGGACATATAGGCAGAACTACACAAATGCAAACCATGAAGTAAATCTACACTGGGATTTTTTTACCATTATCATTTGGCAGAAAGAATGTGTAATTTTTGCAACATGTTTAAAGAGGAGGGAGGTCTCACTGTGCAAACAACATCATTTAGAAAAGTTCAGAAGTTTGTGAACTCTGGCATTCAGGTTCTTTGACTCAGATAATTACCTTTGGATTTTACACGGTGTTTTTGGCTCCCTGGTCTCTATTATGAGAGGAAATGAGCAGTTTTGAGCTTGTAAAACAAAGAACAGTCAGGAATAAGAGTATTATGCAAAGCAGAAGCTTTGGTACAGTACAATAAGGAATTATAGGGTTTCAATTTATAATCTGTTTGTAACCTTATTACACCCATGAAATGTCACATTCCAGGGACTAGATCAGAAGGATTTTTTTTTTCCTGGTGAAATTGAATTTTGATGCAGTTTCAGGGTGTGAAAAGGCTTTTCTTTTAATTTTGTGGGCCCAAACCTGCAAGTTTTACTTATGTCCATAATCCTTATTACAGTAAATAGGAGCATGAAAGCCAATGATATTACTCCCTAGTGTCAGGTTTGCTAGCATAAGGCTCTGAAGCATCAGCTCTGTATTATTAAGAATTTCTGACCTGAAAAAAAAAAGCCCCCATTAAAAGCTGGCATTCTACAAGCTATCTCCCGTTGCACACAGCTCCAAAAAGCTGCTGAACAGGGGTCATTTGCAGAATACCAGTCACTTTCATGCTACTTCAATGCTTATTACCAAACCTCTGTTTGTCCTGGCTCATTTTCTATTCTTTAATAAATGTTGTTATCCTCCAATTCCAAAACACCCTAAAACGAACAGAGGGAGCTGACCTAAATACTGATTTTGGTCTCAGAATGACCTGCCTTTGAAGGAAGAAGCTCTGAGATGGATTTCAATTCCAGAGCATAAAACCCCATCAGATTAATTGAAATCAAGGCTGAAGTTTGCCTGAAGTTTTGCAATCTCAAAAGCCAGAGGTTACAGGAAATTCAATCCACAGTATCCTGGAAGCATAAATGCTTACATGGTAAGAAATACTATTGAAAAGGGAACGCCTTAAATCCTGCATGTTCTCATTTAATCCATACCAACTGTACCTGTTACTCAATATTGTAGCAGATGAGGTGACACTGGAGGTAGGATCTGCAATAACCTTAGTGTTCCATTTCCCTCCTCCAAGAGGGTTTTTAGAAGAAAGGAGAATCTGTGCACGTCCTAGCTGACTGCATGGTACCTGTTAGCTATTCAATACATAAACAAAGGCCAAATGTGCTCTCTCACAGCAGTCAAACAGCAGGAGGAAAAGCCTCTCCATACCAGTGGAAAAACTTAGGAACATCAGAAAAAGAATGTCACTGCAACTGAGATTGCATTTGAAAGCAAAGTTCTATTTGGTGGCAAGAGCAGAATATTCTGGGGTAATCTCACATTTCTGTTTTCTAACCTTGACTTGCTATCCTAGAGTGTAGGAAGAAGCTGGGAAGAGACCGTGCTGTATTGGTATAATGTGGTAAATTAGTGGCCATGTGAGATTGCCAAAATTAGGTTTAATTTCAGTTATACAACGACAATTTCAGACTTTTATCTTCTCACAGTTCTTTCCCTGTATTTTAAAAAACGAAAAAGAGGTGCTAAATAACCTCTCACCAGATCTCACCGCTGACATTAAGCAGAGGCATCATTCAACCCATCTTCTAGCACAAATCTCCCCCTGTACTGTACTGCCACAAAAAGTCCCTCAGACCAGCAGAGCTGCTGCATTTGATGCACAGGGGACAAAGAGCGAAAGGTGAAGAGGCATCGCAGTGCTAAACACAGCTCGTCCCGCAGCTGCACAAGAGGACTGTGGAGCCCACAGAGGATATGTGGCAGAGGCTGTGTCTGGCAGTACCAGACTGGAAAGCTCTGAAGCTGGTTTGGAAGGGGATTAGCTGTCCCTGACCTGCAAGGCCTGCAGGGAACACTTTTATTTCTGTGTTTTGCATATGTAGATGTAGATTTGTCTTTAAGCCCACATACAGTTAGAAACAGGTTCCTAGTCATCAGGCCCATCCCCTTGCTATGGCAAGTCCCACTGCACATAATCATGGTCACAAACAGAGCTTCAGCTTCTAAGTACCTTGGTGATCAGCTCCCTCTGGTCCCAGTGGAAGGCGCTTCTAGGAAGTCACTCTTCTGCTGGTTAGCAACTAATTTCTAGCTTCGATTTATTCACAGCCAATTTATATTCATTTGTTCTCGTGCCAACACTATTCTTTAGCTTAAACAGCTCTGCTTCCCTGCAGAGTGTTTAGTTCTCTCCCTTCCCCACCCTAACTAACTGGCAGACAGCACTCCCCTCTCTGTCTTCATTTGCTGGATTAGATAAACTAGTTCCTTCTGGTCTTCTCTTCAATGACCAAGTCCTCATTCCCCACTTAACCTGCTTTGGCTTGAGGCAGGGAATTCTGAGTCCCATTTGTCATTTTGTTCCCAGATTCCCCATTGCCACTTTGAGGGCTGTATTAGTCCATCAGTTGCTCTCTCAGCCTCTTCACCTGCTCTAGTACAACTTCCACCTTCTTCACCAGAATAGTGTAAAGTACACCAGGGCTCACCAGACGTGGTGGAACAGAATTCGAACTTCCCTGTCACAACTCAGGCACAAGTACAGACCTCACATTCACTTTAGACTTGAGACTATTACCAAAGCCCCCGAGTACCTCATAGCTTGTGAATGTGCCTCTCCTAACAACAAACCTCAGCAAAAATATCTTCTACCATAGCCACAGTTGAGGCAGAGACTTAAGGCCCAGGAAAGCTAAAGGCCACATTCATAGAAGTTTTTAGATCTCTGATTCCCACTAAAAGTAGTCACTTGTTCATGAGTGGTGCACATACTTCTGAGGTTTTTGACCTACACAGCTTCCTGAGATAGCCAAGTGCCTGCAAAAAGAGTATCGGTGTTCAGAACAGTGCCAGGGCACCACTTAAGCAAGTCTCCAGTCCTGCCTGCTCCCCAGGGATGCAATACACGACTCATAACTGCTCCTTGTTACCATTTTAGCTAGTCAGGCAACTGAGAGATGACATCAGACTGGCCTCCCTACCATCTCATTAACATCTTGATAAAGGTTGCCTCCATGATCCACAGCAAGATGAACAGACAAAGGCATTGTAAAAAAGTCAGGATATAAAGGAGGTCCTGGTGAGCCAGGAAATCTCCTGTGACAATAGAAATCTCATTGTGAGGAGGAAAAAAATGCATTTCCATGGAGTGAAATCCTCAGCAGACTTCTCGGACACATTCCAATCACTGCAATCGAGTCTCTCTCTATCCTCTGTGACTCTCTGTTAAAACAATACATGCATTTTAATTTCCTTTTATCTGATGGAAAATAGGTATAGATCCTGTCTGTCCTTTCCCTGCTAAAGAATTTGCAGGCACAACCAGGCCAAACAACTTCAAGAGACCAATGTCTGCTCCTTGCTGCTCAAATTGAGAATATACTTTTGACTCCACGTCCTTAGAGTGGCATAAGTACTTAAGCCATTTTTAGTTCCAGAGATGGAAGAAGTACTTAAGCTGCTTTAAGCCTTTATGGTGGCATAAACACTTAAGCTGGTTGCAGTTCCTAAAGCCAAGTGGAAGCTATAACTATAGATGAAGAATTCTGCACTTCCAAATAGGTACATGCCTGTGGAGAAGCTCAGACAACTATCTCCAATCCTGCTTCCTCTCCTTTGGATGCACTTATTCTATTAGAATTCTTGATGCTGTCTTTCATACTTTATGGAAGATTTAAGAAATGCTGTTGTGACAGATCTCTGCTAATGCTGATTAGCAACATGAGAATTTATACAATTTGCTGATTTGGCCCAAAGCAGGTCTGTGCCTCCACAGTCTTGACACCTTTCTTAAAATGTAATACACGCAGTTAAGATCATCTGGATCTTAAAAGCACTGCAATTTCCTCCGTGTATAATGAATACACTAAATAGCCTGTGCGCTGCACTCCTCACCTCACAGTGTTTGATCTTGTCACTCAATCTCTATACTTAATTTTCAACAATTTCCACTATTAATGAAGCCCCTTGCTCCCTGTAGATATGGTCATGATTGCAAACTTAAATGAAGAGTAGTGGCATGCCACATTTCATAATCAGATATTTTTGGGTTATGTGTGAGAGGACTGCGGCTTTTTTAATGGTTGTAGGGGTTTAACAGTAGCCAACAACTACCTACCAGGTTCACTCCCACCAGCCCCTGCCAGGAAGGATGAGGTGAATTGGTTGAGGTAACAATAGTTTAAAAGCCAAAATAAAAACTATAATAGCACTAATAATGATAATGATAAAAAGAGAGATAAGAACAGGGACGTGAATTAATAGCCAACAGGAACAAGCGATGCACAATACCCTTGGTCACCACCTGCTCACTGATGCCCAGCACACCCTGAGCAGCAACTGGTCATCCCAGCCAACTTCCCCCAGTTTATATCCTATCCTATAATGTTCTGTGTTATGGAATATCCCTTTGGTCAGTCTGGGTCAGCTGTTCCCGGCTGTGTACGCTCTCAGCTTCTTGTGCACCTGTTCCTTGGCAGAGCATGGGAAACTGAAAAGTCCTTGACTTTGACTTAGAGAAGCACTGCTCAGCAACAACTAAAACATCTGTATGTTATCAATCTTTCTCTCATACTGAATCCAAAATACAGAATGTACCAGCTATTAGGGAGAAAATTAACTCTATCCCAGCCAAGACCAAGATAAAAGCATTGCAAAATTAAATATATATACTGCAAATATTTGTAACTCCAGTGTGACTAAGAATGTTTTTACTCATTAATAAAAAAATTACTACATAAAGTTAGTTTCAGTTAAAATATTGGCTAGTTCAAAAAGGAGTGAAGCATGTGGAAAATGGGAAATATAACTTACCTATTTTACAAATTTAACATTTGAACTCCGTGTCCATGATTTTTAATACTTAATTATAAGAACAAAAAAGAGACTCCAGTTAGCACTGGAGTTGAATTCATGCTTGAAGCTCATTTATTACTGTGCTGTTCTGGATACCCATTTCTGTCCCTTGAGAACTGGCAACAGCAGTCAATGAAGAGAGAGAGGAATCAAAATTAGAAGCCCTAAGTCAACTGAAAAATTATGATGATTTATAACTTGAGATAAACCATGTACGTAGAAGGACAGGGATGACAGGCACAGGAGAAGGGCAGCATGGAAAACAATGGCTGGAAGAGAGGATGGAAACAGTAAGAAAGGAGGGCTCCAGTGTCTGAGGGAGCATTCCCAAATAAATGGTAGACTGAAGGGAACCTCTGAGATGTTGCAACAAACAATTGGGGTCAACAGCTTTCTTGGACCAGCACAGCTGAGAGAAGACTGGGTTTACAGTCATATGTAAAAATTCAGTAAAGATCTGGGGTTCAGTGTAAAGATCTGGGGTTCAGTGTAACACATGGGCAGAGACTGTCCCTGTTTCATGGGGCATACAAGTTCAGAAGCAAGGAATGCACAAAGGCTAAGAGCAATCAAACTAATAATGAACTTTTGCATTTTGTGGAGTTCACTGTACTCCTGAGCAGGAATCATCCTTTTGCCTCAAATGATGTCTAAGCAAGCCATGGTGAATCAAATGACTTTTTACACATGGGATTGGGTAAGTTTTGTTCTCTAAATGTGAAACTGTATTACTAATAAACAGGAATAGGCGAATAGGCTAATTCAAAGGACACAGCTCACCAGGACTGTTTGCTTTTCACCTCCCTCCTTCAGCTCAAAATATAGGTCTGATTTTTTTTTATCTCTCTGTCCTAACAACAGCAATAAAATTTCTAAATCCCCAAGTTAAAAAAAAGGAAGATATTTTCTTTCTGCTTCTCTGCTTCTTCTTTCGTTCTCTTGAAGTAAATCCTGTAGTTGTCTTCGTTGCCTATCAATAGGTTAAACATATCCAACTTGTATGTTTAAATGCTAAAGACAGAGAAGTCCCCGTGGATACGTCAATCATTGGCTCTTGTACAAAGAAAACACTGTATTTTGCTCAGAAGAGCTTTCCGTGGCAATTTAAACACAGTGAGACAGACACAATATCCTGGAGAGAGGAAAACCTGCCTTATTACATTCCTGACCCAAGAGAAAGGATCTGCCCTTAGGATATAAAGGGAATCAGTGGGGGGAAAAAAAGAGAAAAGTTATCTAATCCTAAAAATAAAGACAGTGGTTCATAATACAGCATGACCTTCTTTTAATCTCTGATATAGCAGTTATCCAGTATGGATGTGATAGAATACCAACAGGGCAAACACAGCTCTCTTGTCAGGCTGGGAACCAACTCCCTCAGCATGTATCTGTTTCCAGGTTTTGGACAGCTTTTTGGTAGACTCTGGTATATTCTGTGGAGTGAATGGAACTTCTGGGATATTGCAGGGATTCTTTCCCAATAAGATCACATCTTGTTCTTGTTTCATTTAATATACATATATTCACATATGCAGTACAGTTAAGTCTGTTAGCAGCAAAATGCAGTCCTATCAAGGGCAATGTTTTACGGCTCTCCCTTGATTTCCTGTGTCAGAGCATGCAGCTATAAAGCAATGGGCAGAAATTGCATCTTTATTTGCTAAACCTGAAAATCTAAGAAATGAGATTCTGCCAGGACATCAGCATAGCTGTTGTGGACATTAATCATTCCAGTTTTACAGTGGTAGGAAAGGTGTTTCAATGACTCAGGTTTGTTTCTTCTCTGATGTTCTCTTCCATAACTCAGTCAAAAATCAAGTGCCTTGTTTTCCTTGGAACTTGCATTCTTGTATTTCTAGCTGGGGCACTAATAGGTGAAGCTGGTATGCTACAGGAATTCCAGCTTTCTTTACTCCTTTATTTTCCCCCAGCTGTAGAGAAGTAATTATTCAATGCATGCTGTCCTGATAACTGAGTTTTACCATCTCCTCCAGCACTGATGCTTTGTATCACATTTGTCTTAGTTCAAGCAAGGTATCAGAGCTCCCCTATTTAATTTTTCCTTTAGAGCAAAAAGGCTCTACTTCTCTCTTCAGCCACTTGTCCAATCTGTGACTTGCCCCAGGACAGGCTAATTGTATTTCCATGAGGAGGCTGCAGAAGGAACTGATAATAGAAACCACAAGCCAAATGCTCAAGTCAATTGTCCTCAAACAGGGATGTTTTGGTTAAATCTCTGCTCTCCAAGGAGGAGCCCTGCTCTCCTGAGAACTACTGAAGCAGGGAAAGATGCAAAAGGGTTACATGAGGATGACAAAATTCTCAGAGGACTGAGATGAAGGAGCCTGTAGGGCAGAAGTGCCCCTGCAGTGCTCCTGGAAGAGTAAAAGGGGCCAACTGCAAGCTGAGCACTCCTGGTGTTTCTCCCAGCACCTTCTCCTACCTGCCTGCTGTCTGCAGTGCTTCCCAGCTCTCCTGGCTGCCCTCCCTGCACAGCTCCTGCAGGTTGTGTTACACGCTCCACACCACTGCCAGGGTGCTGGCAAACTCCCCTCCAACTTCCACTTGCTTCAGGATCTTTCCTGGTGTAGATTGTGTGTGTTTGAACACACAGGCTGAGAGCTGCTCGGAGCGTCTGAACTGCTGTGCTAACTGCACAAAAGCCTTTTGCTGTACAGTTTTTCTTTTTAAAAGGCAACATCACAGGAAAAAGTCCATTATAACTTTCAGTTTCACCAAGACTTCAGCAATGCACAGAATTCACTTTTACAAAAATTATATGTATGTGTGTTTGTCTCACTTCTACCTTGTTTTTTAATGCTCTTCACATTTAAGTCCCCCAATTACACCCATACATTACACCTTCTATAAAGAGGACATATGATAAAAATACAGGGTAATTTGGCACCTGCAGTGTAACAAAAGCCCCAAAACAGACTACCAAGGAGAAAAGCACAGGGAAAAAAAAGACAGATGAAGTGTGTACCAGTGACAGAGAATTCAAACTTGTCTTGAAAGACCAGGATGGAAGAAGAAATGTGACAAAGGCCATGTGCTGAAGGGTTTAAGACCCACTGCTGACTACATGATGAAACTGTGATGTTGATTTTAACGGTGTAATAGCAAATGAAGGTGTCTTCTCCCAAATCTTATACCCTAGCCCTGCACTGATGATCTTTAGCCTATTCTGCCTGCTTTCCTCTCATTCTTCTCCATCACACATGCATCCAAGGTCTCTCCAAAGGCTTTCTGAGAGGTGGCTACAGGCAGGAATTCTACAGCTTGAGCTGCAGGGAGGGCTCCTGCCTTCAGGAAACAACTCTACAGCATGATTTCAAGGAGGTGCAATGTCTGTTCAAGTCATAAGCTCACAAGAGAGGAAATTCACATTGCAAAGCTCCATATTCCCCTCAGATCCATTAGACATTCCTCTCTCAATTAGCCAAAGCAGCAGTGCACAAACAAGGGAGAAGTTTTCCTACAGCTGGATGGGGAAGAGGGTAAAGACTGGCCAAATATCTAACTCACTGGTTTTAAGACTGCCAGTGAATGCTGCCTAGAAAATGATACCTTCTAGGAGTGGCTGAATATGGAAGGAGAGAAAACCACCGGAGGCTCAACTTCAAAATTTTCTGCTTCATGATCTTTGCATTTAAGGATATAAATTGATTTGACACGTAACTGCTGGAGAATTTCAGGAAAATCATGTTAAAAATCTCCCTCACAGGCAGTACCCAAGGTGAGTAATGGCTTACTCTTCTTTACAAATCTGAACTCACGTACAGCTGTGTACAACCTTTAACAAAAACATACAGGACTTACCTTAAAAAAAAAAATCGAAAAACTTGAACAGCTCAACACTTAGCACTACTACAGATGTTAGTATCACACACTTAAAAGCATATATTCTATTTCTGGATTTTTCTCTCTGGCAAAGACAGACCACAGAGGACTCCTGCCAGCACACATGAGAAGGAAGTAATCATAAAGAGGCATTACAATAAGGTATTTCATCTTATTTGCAAATAGTATGAAGAATGAAAATACCGTTCCTGCTTTTGACAGAAGCACACCAGCACATACGAGGCAGAACTAAATACTTTGGATAGTTTCCCACATTTCTGCAGAAGACAAAAAAATATAGGCCTCCTTCCTGCCACCATAACTCATCTGACTTCAATGGAAATCAGACCTGCTGTATATATTAAACCTGAAATTAACTATTCTCCCCCCATATTGTTTGGCTTTGATAAATTCCAGCCATTGCTCCTGGCCAAGCTGCACAGATCCTGGTTCAGTGAGCTGCTCTGCTGACATGAGCTCTTATGGCAGCCTGGAGCCCATTAAATTCAACTGAGTCCAACACACTGAGCTCTCTGCAGGAGTGGGGCTTTAGCAACTCCTATAGTTACTTATTGAGCTGTGGGTTCAAACCATGCTAAAAGTAATAATATTCTCCTTTAACACAGGCCATGTTCACAAGAAAATAAAATTGGAAGAGGTTCCTAATCTTTACATTCCACAGCACAGACCAGAGTAGTGGAGCCAAGAAATAAAAGCTTAAGAGTAAAGATGCCTAGAGACGAAAAAAAAAATGGAAGAAAGAAAGTACCCAGCAAAATATCCCAACAACTGGTGCACCAAATGAATGTATAAAGACAGAGCTGTTTTATAAAAATTGTTAAGCTTTAATGACAAAAATCTGTTAAAATTTACACTGCCTTTCAGTGCATGTGTTTGGAAATATACTGGAGCTAGTTTAGAATCAACAGGCTCTTTGAATTAAAATGTAACTATATATTACAGCAGCTTTAGACAATTTTATATTAGCAGAGACAAACTCCTTAATCCCACAAATCAACTTAGAAATATATGAAAGGCTATAGCAAAAGGAAAATAAGGAAAAGCTAAAAAGTACCATTTTAACAAGATTTTGAATTCTTCCAAACTCCAGCAGTGGTACAATGGGTCATCTATCTATGCAGAAAGACTAACAAAATATTTGATACTTTATGAAAAAGTTAAAACACTGCCTCTTCTACTGAAAATCCTTTCTTTCTTAAGGGGATAAATAGGAAGGTAAATGCCAGATATTTAAATGGGATCTACTTTTCAAGGTCCATTAAGCATATGGGCACAAGCACTAAGCATGTATACAGGACTTACTGAAAAACATGTACCTCCTTTGATTTAACCTTGGACCAGATTTTGTAAAATCATGCACTTTCTTCTACTTTTAGTGCTTTATTAGTAATTACAGCACAGCTAATACTGACCCACTTAAAATAAAATATATTCCTCATCAGGATCTTTCTGTGTAAATCAATCAGTAATTCTTTCTAATTTTTTGTAAAGAGAGCCCTTATGCTTACCACATGGACACATACAAATTGTTCATATGATTAAAATACCAATGCTTTGTCTGCAGAAAGAGACTACTGAATAACAGCTTTTTTTTTCAATAAATGCACTTAGTGTCTCCTTATACATAAACTATGAAAGCTGCAGTTCAGATTAGAGATAAGGCCTGATCCACATTTAGCAATGAATGGCACTAAACACCTCTACAAAAACACCTCTGTAAATATAGTGACTTAAAAACACATAACACTTTTCACAGAAACTGAAATAAAAAATGCTGGCAGTGATAAGCAATGCCAAAATCTTTACAGGCAATATATGTTTTAACATATATTTAATCACAGAGGAGATCCTGGTAGAATTAATCTAGCTTCAGTAGCTGACAACAGCAGCAGTGTCTTAAAGCCACAACATCACAACTGGACTGGAGGAAGTAACTGGGGCACTTCCTCCTCACACCTCCAAGAAACATGTCTAACAAGCTTCAGCACATGCAGCAGTTTATTGCTGCTCTAAGACCTCCCTTGGGTTTTTTTACTGGACATCCACTTAGAATTTCCCTTTTGCATCCATGCTAGGCTTAATCATCCCTGTCACATCCATGCAAATTCAGGGCTGGCAAAGGTCTTTGTCCCATTTTTGAAGTTTGTCACACTTGATGTTTCTGACATCAGCAGCAGAGTTACTTTTTTTTTATCTTTTTTTGACATGGGATAACATTTTTCTATCCTCTCACATGTGCCATAAACAGTGCTGCATCTAAAGAAGTATGTTTGAGCTGTTGCAATGAAAACTGTGCAGGATTTCTTTGCAGAACATGGAGTGTCACCTAAAACACTTAAAAAAGAGCCAAGGCAAATTTTTTTTCTGCCCCTGCATTCCACACACTAATTTTGACTTCCAGTGAACTTACAAGGGCCTTTGGTAACTAAAAATCAATCCTAAATAGTCTGGTTTATCTCAAAGATTTCTATCTTTTCCTATACACCACTGTGGCACCATCTGAACGGGACAGACTTGTGCAGGAAGTCAACCACAGGAATCTGCAGCAGCAAACCAAAGAACAGTCCTGTATCTCTGTAACTCTTCCTCACCCAAAAACTATTCAGAACTGGAGCCTGGCACTTTCAGAATGCCATATAAAAAACACAATTCTTTGTTCAGGCTTTTTTTACTAACCATAAGTGTTGGAATCCCCTTGGCAATTAATTTCCTGGCTGGTAATCCCTTGGCTCTGATCCATCCAGAGAGAGTGGCTGCATTGGAGGGGGGCGTGCAAGGCACATGCTCTGACTTTGCAAAATGAAGTGGTCGCTTGATTTAAATGACACTGGCCAAGCCTGAAAATTTTGTACTTGCATAATAGAGTAAGCTAAGTTCACTGTTAAACACTCTTTAAAGGTGAGTGTTAAAGCCATAATATGGCAAATGGTCAAATACTGCAGGCAGGGTTTCCTTGGTTATCTGAGGCAATATTACACATAATTCAGGCACAATAAAGAAATTTAAATACTACCCCAATGGTAGTGAGAGAGAGTAGTTGTACAATATATTGTTCGACAACTAGCGCTGATAATGGTTTAAAGGATACAGCCTTCCCTTCACTTTAAGAAAACTTACACTAAAAACAACAAGGAAATTACTGCCTATCCACAGTGTACTAAGATTTTCTACTCTCAGCTCCTGTACAGAGGTACAGAACTCTTGTGGCAATCCTGCCTGATGCTGGTAACTGGTGAAACACTGTACAATGAAAAGACCAGAGCTACAGGAAGGCTTCTATCTAGCAGCCAGGCCAGGTGGGCTTGATCAGTTCTGACATACATGTATTGTTTAAGGTATACAGAAACAAAGGGGCAGAAGCTCCTATAAGTTGCTAAACTCTCAAAAACAAATTTTCACTAAGTTTCCTTTAGTTTTAGACAAAGGCTTTTACAGGAGAAAGTTGGTACCATGCTCCCATGTACTGTGAAGAGTGAGATACTATCTTTTTAATTAACTCAGCCTAAAGTAATGCAGTTTTAAGTAATCTGCTCCAATCCTGAATTCCTCAAATTAGGAAGCATCACAGCTAAATAAATATGGGAAAGACACTTGTCCTTCATGCTACAGAATCCTAAAATAATACACCACTACAGTCCCCTCCCGCAAAACATACTAGCCCTCCCTGGATGCATACAAGGTGTGTTGCCCTTATCTGGCAGGAATCACTTCTGAGGCAAGGTGCTAACCAGAAGCAAAGGACGGACTTATCTGTACTGTGCTTCTCTCTGAAAATTTAGTGAGTGCCTACCCAGTGCTGTGCTGCTGCTGTTCTTTCTTTTCGTGCTTTCTTGGCACATGTAGGAGAGGATAAAAGCCTAATGGGTGTGAGTGTCAGCACAATATAAATTGCTGCAAGGAAAAACTTGATGCATGGCTTTGGATCTGAAAGAAGAATGTCCACCATTGTTTGTGATTATGGATCACATCACAATCTAATAGCAATTTTTATTTAATCAATAATTTCCATGCTGAACAGACAGCCCTGTTACAGAGAATCGACAAGCAAGTACTGATAGCGACAAGGCTTGTTATTAATCTTTACCCTGCCAACATTTCAACTAAACTACTGTAAAAAAGCACCACCAAGATGGATTTAGAAGTAGGTCTTTCTTTTTTTTTTTTTTTTTTCTGTCTCTTTTCTTTCTCTTTTTCTCTTTCTCTCTCTCTCTCTTTCTTTATCCCTCTCTTCCTTTTGCTTTTCTTTTTACCTACACAGTCCCATTACCCTTCTCCCTTTTCAGGTACTGCAATGTTTCATACACTTTATATTCTAAGTTTATTTGAAAAACCTGGGGCTTGAATTGCACAAAAGGCAATTCATATTAAGCAATTTCACAAATCAGTGGGACCTAGCCCAGTGCTGAGTGTTAGCCATTATAGGCTAATAAATCATACTTTCTCTTTGAGATGTCAATCGCCAAAGTGCTTTGTAAAAATGTTGGCATCTGTAATTCAGCGAAGCCTTTTCATCTTGAAATAAGATGCTCCAGACTGATAACAAGAATAATCCTCTCTTGATCAAAAAAAAAATCTGCATTTTACCAATTAAAGCTGCTGCCAGAAGCCAAATGGAGCAGCACTGAGACTCCACTGTAGTTTATCTCTGCTAAACACAAGGAGGGATACAGTTGGAGCTTTGTTTCATTTTCAGCTTGACTACTTTATCTCACAGAGAACTGCAGCATCTCAGCCCTGTGATACACATAAGAATGGGATATGCAGACCTCATACCTACAGTGCAAGCCACCAGAGGACCCACTCCTGACAAAACCACCACCCATTCATTTTATAGATTAGGTACTCAAAATCTTGAAGAAAAGTCATGCTTACACTAAAGTTTAAGTACAGGATAACACTGGATTTGTTTCCCCATGATAAAAGGCTCATCTGCTTTTCATTTTTCTTTTTCTTTCTATTAAGAGGTTACACAAACAATAGAGACTGCAAAAATGAATCCATACAGCCCAGCCCTTTCAAAACCAAATGCAGAAGCTTCACTCATGTCTGTATTTCAGTTGCCTGTCCCTGCTTCCTTTTGTACATGATGATCTGCCACTTCTGTCTCAGAAAAAGCACTTCCACATGCAGATGAGCCAGCACTCACAGATTTCTATTCTTCCCAGGACTGGTTTACTATAGGTAGATTTTTTGGTAGAATATGGGTGAGAAAAGCAGTGCAGAGACATAAAACACCAAGCACATCAAGGTAGATCTCCCACTGGTTCATCCTAATAACACAGGCTATGTAACATCAAATCACTTAACAGAAGCAAGGAATGAAAAAGCTGAATAGAAAGAACAGCTCTGCCCAGGTGAATCTGCTTTGTCCTGGCCGTTTTGTCAGGACTGAAAGGTACCTGAAGTCCATGCATAAGCCCAGCCCTCCCTGCAGCTCTGAGGCAGCAAAATTAAGGCAGGGAGGGACTTTCCTTTTCTCTCTTCTCCATGATATGCCAACAAGAGTCAAGAGGTGAAGAGTCAATTCAGTTTGCTGCTTTATTCTTGCCTATGCGTGTTACTCAGTCAGCATGGGCTCTCCTGGGACTTGGCTGGCAGCTTCTTATCCTACATTTCTCCCCAAAACTGGAAGTCACCTGTAAAATATCAGTTACCTGGAAGTGTGCAACAGCTGAACTCTCAGGCAAACACTTCAAGTAAGTATGTATATCCACAAACCACCTAAATAATGCTGTGTGATTAAAAGCATGGACCAAAGTCAAGCCCTGCACAGCCCTTTCCACCCAAGTGCTCACTATGGGTAGAGTGGGTAGAGTAACTCCCCAGGGCACAGGGGGAGCACTGTTTGTCCCTACCTACGACTGTGAAAAACAAGTGTTATTTAAAGGACATATCATAGTTTAGCAACCTCTTTCAGGGATACCAATTCAAAGACAATGACTTTGGCAACTCATAAAGCCATAGCAGCAGCAGACTAACAACAAGTTTTCTTAATGCTGTGAAAGAAATGCTAATTACAGAGGAATTAAAATTAAAAAATGATTACATTTCTCTCTCTAAATCCCCTCTTAATACTTCATAGATTAGGGTGGATTTATTTTGTTGTAAACCTTTCTCTATCAAAAAAGAAATCCCCATGTTATTTTTTCCCCCTTCTTCTCTGTGATTCATCAAAAGCCAGACTCCAGGCAGGGACTCTGCTGATGCACTTGTGTAGTGGAGTGCTTAAGAGGACCTGAGCCAAAGCACAGCTGGCCTTTGGGTCAAGCCCACAGTGAGTAAGATCTCTTCACAAGGCAGCACGGATGACTTTTAACACTGCTGGGAGGCAGAGGGCATGGCTGTGACTGACGCAGAACAACGATGTGCTGAGAAGCACAAGCAGGGGCCGTGCCAGAGCCTGGGGGCTACTGAGGCTCCAGAACAGCAGTGAGGTCTGTCTATGGTTACTTAACCTTAAAACCCAGCAGCACTTACATGCACACCTCTGATGGGGGGTTAAACACTTGCTTAATTTAAACAAGACTGTGTTAGATACCCAGACAGAAACCAAGAGAGAATGAACATGCTCTCAAAGGCTCAGATCTGCTTACCAGCTTTGCTATGCCATCTAATAAATTGCTGGCCTATAAACAATTCAACAATTCTGGCACAGTTCAAAAGAATGGACTCAACAGCTTACAGTAAGGTGGTGTCCTAATTAGAAATCAGCCTTTAAACAGGTAATGAGGAAGAGATTTCAAAATCTAAAAACTTCTGTACAGATGTCTCTTATGATTATTCACTATAATCTCTTCTTCTATTTCTTTGTACCCTCACAGCTACAAAGATCAAATATATTGAGTGGATGGACAAACTGAAAGAAGCCTTCCCATGGCACTTGCTTGCCACTGAAATAACTCCCTGCCTTCTCCAAGCTGTCCCAACTTTCAGCCCAAGCTTTGGGCTTGTCTCACTTGAAGAACTGACTTCTTTTGTCCACAGCACTCCTTCCCCAAGTATGAGTTAGGGTCCAGACCCCAGTGAGTAAAAATAAAACAAGATGAAATAGAATAAAACCACCAACAGAACCCCCTTTGCAGTTGTACGTAAAACATTCTCCTTTTGTCAGGAAAAAATGATTACTATAATGGATTTCATGTTCTTATCTAGTCTTTGCTCCTTTCAATTTAAAGGAAACATTCCTGAACCTGTCAGGGCAGTAGCTGTCACTGCTACGCACAATGAGCCTGTGAATGGGCTGAGGCTTCTCTGTGTTACTGTGCTAGAGCCAAACAAAAATGCAATGAAAAAACACCAAAAACTGCCTCTGCAAAGAAGAATTAAATATTAAGTAAATCCCTGAACATATTTTGAGAAGTATGCAAAGTGGGATGTGCAGTTACACCCCTTTGGGATTGTAAGGGACTTGCTTCACAAAGCTGGGACTTCACCTGCCCCACAACCAGTTTGCAAGAATACCTCCAGGACCCTGAGAAAAGAGACCACTAATTCATGAAGGATAATCTATTTGTTGGGCCAGATGTGTGCAATTGCCTCCCTTTAGGTGCAGATGCCTACTCACACAGCTGCACCCAGCACCTGCTTGGCTTTGGCAGCTTTGGGGTCCTTTGCTTACAGGGCAGTTTCTCCTCCTGCAAGTGGTAGGCAATGTGCATCTCTCAGGGTCACTTACAGGCCTGCTGCACTGTAGCTGATACTCAAGGGAACTGGTTTAAGCTGGTTTATCCTCCTATTGCAGCTGGATTTTTGTTTAGAGAAGAGTGGTGAAGCTCTCTCCAGTCCTCACCTCCAGCTCTCCTACAGGAGTGAAGCTGAGGAAGAAGCCACAGGCCAAACCCAGCACAGTAGTAGAGAAAGTGAGATTTTCAAATCTATTGACTTTGAGTGTTTTTTATTTCTGGGCATCCAAAATCACCCACTGAAAAGGGGGCTAGTCCTTCAGAGTGGTGTCTTCCCCACCTCCTGATGTTCTTTTGAGGTGCACAGGATTGATTAAGGCACCTCACAGATGCTGTAAAACCTAAGCAGAGATTGGATGTGGGCACAGTTTGGGGTTTATGTAGATTGCCATGGACTGCTGGTCAAATTCTGTTGGTTAGGGTTGAACCCACTGTTTTCTGTATGAACAGAGAGCAAGAACATTAAGAAACTCCAGCCTCAGAATTGCATGTAATGATTCTTTTGGGTACCCTCAGTGCACTGTGATGCCTTGGGAACATGTGGGGTACCTGAAAAACACAAGAAGCTGCCCTCTCGTGCAATAAGGGAACCATGTGGAGAAGTACAATCCCCAGGGATTGCCAGGGGAGTGCTCCAGTCAACTAGGCTTTGCAAACAGGCAGGAAGACCTCAGCAAATGTAATCCTGAATATAAGCCACTGCTGATAGTTTAGGGCTTTTTGATCTCATCTAATCAAATGTAACAACAATGAAAGAATTTTATTGCTGTAAAATTCAGGAGAAAATACTAACAAAAAATAGCTCTACAGTTCTTCAAGCACGTTTTTGAATAAAAAATAATTATCATCAAGGCTACGCAGCAAGGGGGATGAGAAATAGGCAGCACTGGGTTTTTCTGATTGCCATTGTATTAATATTTAACAATAAATTCAGTCATTTCCTTGAAGGATAATTTTCTTAAGTAAACTTTTATCTTTATCATCTAACCGTTTTGCAATATTTTATTCTTAACTGATTTCTGGGGGGAAAAAAGGGACAAACTGCAACAAAAAGCAGATTTATAAATATATACAATATCTTATTACCTTCTAGGCGCTCACATATTTAAAACAAACTTGAGCTCAGCTAAGCCCAATTATAATATCTCGCTGGGCAGAGAAATTAATTAAACAGCTGAATGATAAAGACCCCAGCAGCAAACTGAGGCTTTAAAATAAATAAGATCGTTCTTTTAATTTTTTGCGGAAAAGAAAAAAGGGAAAGAAAGGAACCTCTAATAGACATTTCAAACATTAATGTAAGCAGCCTTTTCAGGAGTGCAGTGCACTGTAAATAAGACTACCTGGCGGGAGAATGCAGTGGCAGCTCTAACGTGGCTCGCCAACTTTGTGTCTTGCTAATGTGCAACACACGCGCCCCTTTGCATCAACTTCAAATAACCCTGGGATCTCAGCAGTGCAGCTCAGCAACAACCAGAACAAGGGCAGAACTTGTCAGGATTTAAAAGCTTTCAGCAAAACCCTTCAATTGCAGCCGGTACCCTATTCCATAGAAGGATATCAATTATAGATAGTGACTTGCTTTAGCAGTGCAGTCGGTACTGTCAGACGCTAGATAGACAACCATGAAGAATCATGAATCTTTCTATTAACTGTAAGAGAAGGAGGGGGGGAGAGGAAGGATGGATAGGTGTTATAAATAAGGCAGAGCATCTGATGGTTTAACACCTTGCCTTTTGGTGCATGCATCATGAAAATTTAACCATGCTGAATTCTAAGTGGCTCATATCACTTGAAAATAAGAGCACCCGTGCCAAAATTTCACTGTCAGACCCTTCTGGGTGGGTCAATAACAATTCTTTTAGGTATTAGCTTTTCAGTTATTTATTCATAGCAGCTCAGGCTCTGTTCATAAATTCAGTCAGAAAACACTGGGACTGAAGAACACTTTCAGTGGTGCCTACATTTTACACTAATAACTGCAGGACTTTGCTACAGAAATGCAGAAAATTATATCAAATGCTGACTACTGAAATTGCACAACATTGCAATTCTGCTGTAAAGCTATACGACATATTTAGACACAGATTTTGTTTGCCTTTACCATTTCATATATGCTAAGTCACACATCACTTTGTAATGCTGATTCAACCACAGTTGATTTCAAAGTAAATTATGTCTCAAAGCTCCCCAAGAAATAACAAAGCCATCCACATACAACAAAAGACCAGAATATACACGAACTCATATTTACCTTTTTCAAAACAAATGCATATGTGCTTGTGTGTACATTGTATACATAGGGGGGGTAATGCCATCTATACCATGAACTGTGTGCAGTGTGTATTGTGGAAAAGCTCTGCTCAACCTGGCATGACTAGAATTCACACGGAGTTACCTAATCTTTCAGGAAACAAAACAAACAGCTAGAAACATACTTGCATCTCTTCCCTTAACACCACAGTTCCTCCAAAATTTCAGTGTGCTGGCAAGCAAGGCTTGGTAACAGTCTGCCCTGTGCCATTGGACATCCTGGGTCTGATCTCTTGCTATTATGCCTGGTTACAACTGTACAGAAAGATGGCAGATGGATAAAGGTAATAAAGGCAATTTAAGTCTTTATTACCTTTATCTATGCCAGTTGCCCTTGCCTTGGTGATTACTACCCCACAGCAGAATCAACAAACCCGGATGGTTATTTACACTTTTTGTCAAATAAGTGCTGGACATCCTGTCCAGCATCTTACTTCCAAACCTTCAAGCTTTCCAAGCTCAGCTGGAGCAGCTCAGGCCCTGTTGAGTCTGCCAGTGGGTTGGGGATCACCAGAAGAGCAGCAGCACATGCAGCCAGGAGAGGCATGGTGGCAGAACTCTGCTGCCGGATCAGGTAGCCCCTGACAGAACAAACAGCCCGATGGATGTGGCCCCAGAGCTGCAGGGTGAAAGACCTCGGGCCCATGTCAGGTGCACTCCTCCTGCCAGGCTTGAGCAGTCTCTGACATTGAGAGGCTTCTGGCTTGGTGAGGCCACCAGCTGCTACCAGAGTGTCAGGGCTATGGAGCCAAGTGTGTGCACGGGCCCTGAGACACACATTGTGCCTGGCTCGGGCACACACATGCACATGGCACACACACGGCACTCAGAACTGTGCTGACTGATTCAAGTACAGCTACAGCAATTTATATCTACTTGGATTTACCTACAGTATTTGGATAGGAGGCATACATGAGCCACACCACTTTTTCAACTCAGTTTTCAAGGACCTAATGCTCAGGGACAGAACACTTTCTGCCAGAGTGACACACCTAAGCAAAACCAGGACTGCCCTTCCGAGAAGCCCTGCTGAGACCAGACTTCATATCCCTAGATGCTACAGATGTACATCAGAGGGCTGTGGCAATCAAGGGCAGACAAAATGTGCAAAAAGCAGACTGGGGTGAGTGGCCAGGCTTTCAAACAGAGTTAGATGTCTAAAGCCCTTTGCAATTCTGGGCAGAAATAACTCGCTCAAGTCCCCACAGCGGGGCTCTGCCAGAGCAGCAAAAGAAATCACAAACCGTGGCCCCATCACTGAATCCCGCTGACTCCTACAGCATGATTTGTGCTACTTAAATGTGATGGTTGCCATGATGAATTTATTGTCTTCAGGGTATAAAGTCAAGTCTTGCACCTTGTAATCTAAACACCATCATAACACACCTGAATCCTGAGCCCTGCCAAAAAGAGTTCTGTGTCATAGAAAAACTTTTTTATATTCCTTTTCTATGTCTAGAGAAACTAGTTTCAGATGTTGCCATTGTTCAGAAGCATAAGAAATACACTTTTTTCAGTCCTGCTGTTGACCATTACAATGCAGGAAGATTTGCTATAAAAATCCCACCAAAACCAACAAATTAGCTTTAAAATTACACTCCAGAAGAACTAAACCACTACCCTGTCAACTTAATTCACTTTAAAATACAAAACACGAGCTATTAGCTAACATGTTTAGAGGGCTTCCATTAAATTTTAGACCAGGAACATCAAAAATCCTTTTTTTATTGCCAAGGGTATCCTTATTCTGAATTTCTCTTTTATTTCATATATTTCTGTGTATATTATTTATCATCATCACCGGGATAATTTCTGAATACTGAAAGGTTTCCCAGGCTTCCTAAAGCTTCAGCCTTACAATTGCCAGCAGATATAAACACTGTGCCTATGCAGAGCCTGGTATGATGTCATTTTGTCTGTTTGCACAGACTCAATTCAAAGACCAACATTTGATCTTTTAATTTAAATGTGTCAAACCGCCCGCAGAAGCCATTTGTATGGCATTTCTTCCCCAAAAGGTACTGTGACACCAAAGCAGTTTCGCCTCACATTTCAACTTGGCCTATTCAAATGCTAGGGCATTATGCGTGCAAAATGCCTCAAAGAATTCTTGGAAAAATGTCACATTTTTCATATTATTTTAGTTGTTGATAGTCTCTCATTTATCATTATTGTTGTTACTGCTGCTGCTACCACTTAATAAAAACAAGAACCTGAAAATACATCTTGATGAGTAATGGCAACACCAAGAGGTTCTCACACTCCAGCAAGTGAAAGCTGACATTGCTTTACTCAAGTCAGCTTTGCAGGATAAGCTTACCATTTGGCATAGTGTTTGGAAATATATGGTGGGTTTGTTTTTATTTATTTTGCGTAAAAAAGTGGATTTTTCAACTAGTCATTTCAGAAGTACTAGTCACATTCTCTAGTAGATTTTGCATGATCTCCAGTAAAGTATTAAACAGTTTTCTAAATGAAATAAAATTCTGTCATACTGCTCATTTGCTGAGGATGTTTCTCTCTGTTCTGTACTAGGAATTCCATATTTTTACAGAGTATTCAATATGTTCTATGATGTCAGTAAGTAAGAGAGGTGCTGCTAGTTAAGGAGGTTAGAACTGCAAAGGATTGTACTTTTCAGGTTGTAGTCTGAATTTTGATTGCTCACTTTCTATTTTATAATACTACCAAACAGAACAAATTGTTTATCTGGGAGATGTGGCAGAGAGGAATAAAACACAAGGGAGATAGAATTAATATTTGGTGTAGTACAGAAAAGATTCCACAGTTTGCTTTTGCTAAAATGACTGAAGTAATTCAGTCCTCATGTATTTAGCCAAATAATCCCTTTCAGTTTACACACAACAGTAAATTGATAGCAAAACCTCTCTTAGGGAAGGGGAAAAATTCCCCTCACCCATTTCTACTGTTACAGCCCCTTTGGGGAGAAAAAAATCAAACTTGGCTAAAGGTTAATAATCATTCATGTCCAGCTTACTATTACTCAATAACTATCAAAGTCTCTAACTCAAAATAGCGTTTTCTGGCTTACAGGATCAGAGCCATTACAATCTCAGTGGAAGACTTTATTGAATTTTACACTAAGCTTTAGCTGACTGAACAGGTCAAGCACTGTGGCTTCGAGTTTTCTTTATTCTCAGAAACTCATAAACCCCTCTCCAGTTTGCAGCTCTGTTAGCTAAGAAACTTGACTCAGCATTGGGTCAGAGAAGCTGACCCCCATGAAAAAGGTCAGGTAGTTTTAAAACCCAGTTCCTGAATACCATTAACTTACATGCACTAGCTGTTCCTGCGTGTCAAACTCCCGGGAACAGCCTTCCCAGTGGCAGTTTGTCTCATAGACCACTTCAGGCTCCTGTTTGCTTTCATCTTTGTCCCCTTCCTCTTTTACCAAGGTCATTCCCTCTGGCTGTTCCTGGAGAGAGGAAAAAAACAGGGGTGAGAAGAAGAGAGAGGAAATTCTGAAACTGAGGAGGAAGAAAAGTGAATTACTTCAGCATTAAAAGAAAGATGATGGGGGTGTGTGTGTGTGTGGAGGAGGCAGGGGAGGGAGGATTATATTACTCTCACTTCACTATGCTACTCCACTCTACAAAATACAGTAGCCCAAAACAGGCCTGATAAGCCAGAAGCCATTTGCAAACTATACATGTAAAATAAATTCTTCATTCCCTTTAGATTTCAAATAAAATAAATCATAATGGCCTGGCTTTATTTAAGTAGCTTGTTATTTGTGCACCTGGCTTTCATGATTCAGTGGCACCACTAATGTGAAAGGTACTATTCAATATAGTTGAATTAATTGGAATTTGATTTTAGTACTAGGGTTGGACAGAAATTGGATCACCAGTAATCCAGTGTGTTTCCATTGTTAGAACAGTAACAGGTTTGCACGCTAAAACCTTTCCAAGAGCAGACTGGTAATTTTTGAGTTGTTAGTCTGTTCTTGTCCTTAACATGTGCATAAAAGGGGTGAGCAGGGGGCAAAAGTATCTAATTTTGGGGTTAGATTTCCCACCTTCAGTTTATCAGAGTGCCTCATTCTCCCCAGCTTGCTATTTGCTGAGGGTAAGAGTCAGATGTTAGTGTAAACATTTGGTTCAGATTATGCACTCCTGCTATTTTTCCATTTCAAACCTTCTGAAGGATTTAGACAGACTTCTGCTTTGTTTTCATGGATTCACTCACAAGACTGAGGCTCTGATTCTCATCTCCCCTGAGTCACTGTAAATCAAGAGTCACTCTACTAAAACCAGTGGCATTAACTGGTATAGAGAGTACAGCAAACGAGACTGGAGCCTGACACAGGGGCCTCAGTGCACTACAGCACTAAGACCCAGGAAAAGTCAAGGTGGCCTTAAGTATTTTTGCTGAACAGAAAACATGACCTTAATAAAGACCTGAATGTCTCTTGTTCACTTTCCCGTGGCAAACAGAGCGTTGAGCATGCTCTGACTGGTCAGAGGTGCCTCTCCATCCTCTCCTTCCTCTCTGCCCTCATCCTGCCACAGACCCTGCACCCCAGGAGCTGCTCCCATTGAACCCTGACTACTGTGAGCTGAGGCTGCCCGTGTGTGCAGCACACAAAGTGCAAGGAGCCTGAAAATCTGTGTGCCACAGGAAAGGCACCTTTTCACTCCAGCAGCAAGAGGGGAGGCTCATGACTGGAATCTGGCTGCCATACCTGCATGCTTCCTGCTCCTGGGCTGGGGAGGTCCTCGTCAGGCTTTATCTTGGAGCGCTTGTTGTGCATGGGGTCTCCTGTGCTGCTCACTGCAGATTCACTTGTGGGTTTATTCTGCTGCAGGCAGGTGGGGATTTTTCCCCCCGGAAGAAGACAAAATTAGACTGTGATAAATATGCATCTCCAAACAAAAATATGCAGCATCTGCTCAGCAACTTTGTATGGAGAAGTTGCACCGTTAATTATATTGGATATGCAATAACATTGTTCTTCAATTACATAGCATTAACCCGTGGAAGAGCTGCATTGCTCAGCCTGGAAGCAGAGCAGGGAGGGAGTGGGAAGGGGAAGATTTGATGCGATTCCTTGCTACAAACCAATGCTAGTTTTGTCAGAGCAGTGAGAGGTAGGAAGAACTTGATTTTCCACATAATGACAACTTTGGAAAGGCAATTTTGAAAAGAAAAATCCCTGCATGCTCAAAGAAACACAAGAGAAACATTTATTTTTTCACACTTGAAGGAAAGGTTTTGTATTTAATATGATCACACAAGATCTCAGCTTCTTCACTATGTTTCCCATTATAATAAGTGGATAGGATGAAGAACTGAATGCTAGCATGAGACTCAGCCAAAAAATCCTAGATGAAGTCTTGGATTCTCACAAGTTAATAGCAAAATAGTTGACATAAACAGGCCAGAATCTTGTTTTTCTCTTGTTCTGCTTGACTGAACACCATTATCTACAGCTGCAAATGGATCTTGTAGGAATCCAGAGATCTTTTAGAGATATCTGAACTTGCAGGGACCCCACAAAAAAATCAATATGTTTTCTACAGCAGTATGTTCTTCCTCTACATTTGTAAAAGCTAGCCAGGAGATAAACAGCTTCCAGACTGATAAATAACCTATCCCAGGTCATCTAGAAACAAACAGCACTAGTTAATAACAAATCAGGCAAATCACAAACCATGATAAACTCCACATTAGGGGCCTGATTCACTGCTGCTCACTCCCAGCTTTGGAGAATACACCTTACTGAAATGATTAATTCAAACTCAGTAAGCCTCATTTGGCACAAATAAGAGAAAAAACCTTCAATCCTCTTCACTGTCTTTGAGTTACTTTCTTGCTCATAGAATTACTTGCTTCAGGTTACTCACAGCTGTACAAGGAGGGCAGAATATGACCCTGTATATCCTAGGGTCAGCCTGATTTGAAGGTGAAGCTGCTAACCTTTAAAACATTGCTGGTTTGATGTGTTTTGCCCCTTTTCTTACTCCCCACCTCTACTAGCTTCCTGTATAAGATGGAGGAGAGGCAGTATGGAATGAGAAGCTGCTGCATTAGACAGGAATATTTATGAGGACTAAAAAGCACACGACCAACCAGAAACTGCACCAACTGCACTCCTGTGATTCGTAATAAAGTGACTGAAAACACTGGAGCTACAAGAAAACTGTTATCAAAGGGTCTCAGTGACAGTGGTGATTAATCGCCATCGAGACAATGCCATTTATTTAATTTTTAAATTCATGGGAAGAAAAGGTTTCTTATGTTGTCTCTCACCTGTGTGGACTCAGAGGGTCCAGAGCTGACCTGGACAGGGTTCAGGACACTGGGGATGCCAGGGATAGGTCTCTGGGTAGGAAAAGTTGGAGCAGGATGGATGAGAGGAGGGCTGTGTCCAAAGGCTGAACCTAGGGTTTGCTGACGACTTATAATTTGCTGATGCATTTGCTGGAGGGATACTGGTGTAGGAGGGTATGTGAAACTCAGAGCAGGGCTGAATTTGGGAGAAAAAGGAGGGAAGAGGGAGGAAAAAGATGAGGATCATTACGGTAAGGAACTTTACAAATTAAAACTTTAAAATATATTTGATATCTTTAAAATACTTGAAGCCAGATTTCCCCCTCCCCCTCATATCCTTCATGCCCCGAAGGATGATAAATCCTGATTTTAAATCCAGAGTTGCCCTGGATTTACCAGTGAGTACAAAAATGGTACCATAACAAAACATAACATTTTTTCCTAACCTCTACCAGGAAACCACAGAAAGTGGACCGAAATAAAATTCAGAAAAACTGAAATAAAAGGCAGGCAGTTCAATAATAGCTATTTATTGCAATAACAAACTTTATATAAAGAAAAAGAATGGGTGCCTACATGCTTTATAGTACTTTTATTGATAATGCAGTTCCCCTATGTTCGTGTGTATAAAGCAGTTCCTTTAATCTTGGCTCACGCTACGCTTTTTCATATGTCTCTAGATCTTATTACAAGAGGAGAGAAAATCAATTGGTTAAATGTGTTCTGAACACCATGCTTGTCATATCACTCATTTGTTTGCAAAGATGGAAAGCTCAGTTCATCCAGAATGTCACCTAAAGAATTTCTATCAGTGCCGTTTGGTTACAGAAACTGATGGATTAACCTTTCCCCTCTGAAATCGGTGATCAATGACTTCCAATGTAGAAATATTCCAATGGGAAAGCACTTCTCCTTCTTCCAGTTAAACAACATTAAATGTCTATTAAAGCCCATTATGTATGTTAATACCTGTCATCACTTCATTACTTCACCATATTTCCCAGACCACAGTGACTTAGGGGGAAATTACACTGCCATCTAAGGACCTATTTTGTGGGTACTGCTAAAGCATTCTTTGTGTCACACTTGAGAAATAAATGGTGTGGAACTAAATCTTCACACACAGGAGTAAGAGATCCTCCTGAAAATATTTGCCAATAGCTTCCAATCATAAAGGAAAAAAAAAAAGAATATTCATTGATTAAAAAACAATACACTGAACTACCAGAGTTCAAGTTCAAAAAAGCCACAGGAATATAAAACATTTTGTCTCAAAAGAGAGGGGTGCAGGCATTATACCTTTCAAGAATCAAGGCTTCTTCCAATGTCAAATTTGTCCAAATTAACAGTCTGGAGTCTTAATTGATGTTGCTGTTAAGTGCATTAACTGAAAATACTGTGATACAAAAAGCCAAAATAATTTCAACCATTTTAAGTAATAATTCTTCAGAAATTCTGTGTTCATTAATATGACTATACATTTTGTCTGTTTGACTATAATCCATAAAAAGACAGCTTCAATGTGATTACATTACTATTATTCCTGGTGAGAACTCTGCATTACAACAGTTTGCCCATTTAGGATGGAATATCATTAAGAATACCCTGGGAGAATTTTACTGGTCTTTGAGGAACTCTCTTTTCATTCTGCATTGTATTCTTTCTAATAAAGGGAGGCAGAAATGTAGTGAAAACAGTAATTGTTCACAGCAAGAGTTAGGGAGAAATCAGTAATAATATTCAGTTATTGAAGCTCTATAGTCCCTGCTAGTGTTCCTGTAAGTAACCATGAATGATTACAGCACGACTTAGCTAAGGTAGCCACTATGGATGATTAATAGGACATTAATCAAAAGATGCATATCAGGCTTAGAATTTGTTCACAAGCTTTCTTCTAATAGCTGATTTCATGTTCACTGAGCTCTATGCCAGTTTGTTCAATTTATTCTTCAGTGTACAAGCCATTCATCAAAGAACATAATGATTTAACACCCCTTTTCCTTTTTAGTGAACAAACATTGCTAAGTGTAACTACTCTGGTCTGTTCATTAAAAAACACACAATTACACTGCCACAGATGAGGTGGAAAACAAAGCCTCTTTACTACACCCTGGTGTTTTTTGCTTCCACACATACACGGTGAGTTCACCTCATACACTCAAACGCTAGACGGCACCATCCTGAAGATGCTGTCAAATTCACCAAGATCAACAAACACGACACACAAACAGTTTAGATGAGGTATTTTATTTCCCTGTGAGTGGTTAAATCCTAGGATACTTTCACCCTTCAGATTCGTCAGTTTAGAAGAAAAAAATAAGTGGACTGATTTCACTGGCAGTTCCAAGCATACAGCAGCCTTTGGAAATAAAGGTTAAATTTTGGGGTTTTTTTGGGCTTTTTTTTCCATTTGACCATGCACAACAATACCTATCTTTGCAAGTCCAGGTTCAAAACTTTTGTAATGTCCTTCTGAGCCTACAGGGTAAAAAGAAATTGTATGACTCAAGCAGTGCAGTGCTTAAACATTGAGTACGTACACTTGCTATTCCCCTCCCTACATAAATTAAAATGGCCTCCACCAAAAGGATAAATTTTACCTCCTAGAGATGTCCTTGTTATCTACATCTGTCTCCACACTGTACAACAAGCAGTATCCAGAAAGAGGATGCTAAGCCAGGCATTGACAAAATTGTAAAGTACAACAGAGGAGACAGACATCATCTTAGCAAGAGGTTCTTACTGGAAAACAGTGACACCAGCAGCAGATGCCTTAAAACACAGCTGGACAGATGTGCTAGGTGAAGGAGGAATCCTGTTTTCTTTAGTATCCTTCTTTTACCCTGTGCTCGTCAGCAATGGTTGAGTCTAAGGTATTAGGATTTTCCTGTAGAACCTGAAAACCTGCACTTCATTCCTTCTACCTGCAAACTTCAAACATCTCAAAATGAAATGAAAAGGTGATTGTGAAGGAACAGAGGAATAGCCAGCACAGCCAAGGGGAGTAACTCAGAAATGGAGACAATGGTTCAGCCATCAGGGTGACTTCTTAAATAGCTCAGGTATCTGCCTTCAAATAACAATTCTCTCCAGCTGTTTCTGAAGAGCTCCTCATAAGGCAAGTTGACCTGGCTGGGTTTAATGTCACTCGCATGCAAGATGTTGTCACTGGGCAGCCTGGAGGATTTTTCTGATTTAAACAGATCAGAAGGTTCTGAAGAGAACAGAAGGTGGTAGGTCTTTTTCTGCCTTTCAGAAACCATACAATAAAGTTAATGCTGAGGGCCAAAAAGAAGAAAAATAAATCAAAGCCCTCGACATTGCTGGCATGGTGTGTTCTACTGGGAAGGGAAGGCCTGGATTCCTGCCCTCCTTCCCGAAGTTTTTCACTGCACTTTCTTCAGCAACTCCTGAATAAAGGATGAACAGGAATCTCTATAGTGCAGAGCCCCATGTGATCCCTCTGCCTTGACCAGCAGCCATATGTCCTCCTGGCCCTACCAAGCTCACACTGCTTCCCAGCCAGGCAGCCAGCATCAGCAGGAACTGACATGAAGGAAGGGCATGAGGTGCCCTTGTCCAGTTGTTCCGACAATGTCTGCTTATAAATGTGCAGCCGTGTCACTAAGGAACCACCTAAAATTCATGCCCAAAAGCAGTAAACAAGACCTGAAAGTAGTAATTTTGAGACTCTGGAACTATTAAAACCAACAACCAGTTTTTCAAAAGCAATGAGTAGTTCCAGGGGCCTCATTTTGAGTCATGTTTTTTTTAAGACAGTTTTAAAAGGCTGCATTTCATAAAAGGAGTGCTCAAGACTTCCAAAATCCAGATGCTAGAAGAACACGAGACTCCTGCCCCAGTTGTTCATGTTTTCCAAAAGACCAGCCACTTCCAAAAAATCTTGGATTCACAGAAATGTAAATGAATTATGAATCTTTTCCTTCCATCTACCGAGATATGAAAATTTGCACCACTAGAGGGAATTTCATTTGTATTTCTGTTACAGACCTTTAAACAAAATAGAAAAGAAGATGAAAGCATATATGCCCACTAAAAATTACATGCCAGTTATCTTTTTAGTTGTTGAGTTTTATGAGAAATAAGGCTTAGAAGAAATATGTAATATTTCTGCTTAAGCATTCAATAACTCATACACACTGACAGAAAAGTCCATCAGTGATATCATTTATCATATTGTGGGCTTCTGTGTCTCTCTGTCAGTCCGTCTGTCTCTCTTTTCCTCATCTGCAAAGTCTCAAACCCCCTTCACTGGAGGTAATGCAGGGCAGTAGACTACATTGCAATTACATGAGCACATCAAATTTTAAAGAACAGACTTCAAGAAGAAAAACAGACGTTATAATCAAAACCAAACTTTGTGGCTACTTTGTGGCTGTCCTGCTAACAAGGTTGTCCAGTTTCTGGTCACAGCTGCAGAATTTACCACAAAACATCTGTGAATTAAAGTCAGAAAAAAAATCCTTCTTTCCTATACATTGCATAGGTGTGCCTAAGGAGGCAAAAATGCTGAGGAGATTCCAATTTTGTGAATACTGCAAGGATTCTCTCACTGTATCACAGTAATTTTCTTCCCAAAAACTCTGAAGGCACCCTCTTTGGTTTATAAAATGCAAAGTCCTGCAAGATCTGATGCATGGAAATCTGGCACAAGTATCTGAGTGCTTTCCCCTTTCTGGTTCTGCCTTTGCAAGGTTTTAGGACAAGAGCTTCCCAAGCATGTTAATGAAGGAGCATTTAATGAAAGACATAGGGGAACAACTTGAAAGAGAGTAAAAAAAAAGCATTTGTGGACTTTTAGAATAGCTACGGACATAGCCAGCAGGTTAGGCAACAGGTCCATAAAGCAACACTGAAGGGAACAAGCAAGAGTGTATACTTTGGGGTTGCTAACCTAAAGAACACTGGATGTTGGGAGAGCACAAAGAGAACAAAAGTGAACAAGCAGGGGGGTTCATGTGCTTCTTAAATGCAATACCCTGATTGCACTATGAGAGACACACTAACTAGAGTAACACCTCTAGTTTGACCCAGTAAGATACTTCTGATGTTTTTAATTATTTTTTTCTTCATTTTTAAACTTCAGAAAGATAAATTTGTTTCTTTGGGGTATCTTTATTTATTCATATAGAACCCCATTATGTTTACCATATTAAAAGTTTGTTTCCTATCCTCTATCTTAAATATTTCCTGTGTCATCTATAGATCCAAAACTTTGTTATTCTATGCAGCACTCATTATCTGCCTTCCCCTTCCTCTCTTTTCTTTTTTAAATAGTTGAAATTATTTCTATACCTTCTTCCTGTCCAGTCTGGGAAAAAACAGGTAAACTCTATTACAACTCATCCATATAATTTTTCAGGCCTCTGATCTTTTTCTTTGCTTGTCTTTGTCATACCCCAACTGCCCAACAGCTTTTGAAATAAAACAATGCAGAACAGGTCACTGGGCAGGAATGTGGGGCATAGTGAGACACGCTGTGTCCATCTAGGTCATGGGGCAGGAGAGGGCTTCAGGCCTTTTAGCCTTTGAAGGGTCTTTGATGTCTGGGTGGTGCATTCACAATGCTAACATTCGCTTCATGAGGAAGGGTGCAACCAGCACTGCAAGGGGACATGCAGGCCCTTCCTGACTTGCAGAAAAGCCTTGGCACTCCCTCTTTGCCCTACAGCCTCCATCACTCATTCTTGCCATCAGGGACCTACACTAAACAGAACAAATGATACAAATCCCTGCAAAAAGCACCCCAGTTCAAGAAAGGGCTAAGTAATTTGTAGGTGGACTGCCTTCATGCTCAATAAAGCTGATCATCACGAACTACGATAACACCTAATTAACTTTAAAATGCACTTCTGATTGGAGCAATTTACCTACAATATATGTAATACTCATGCTCAAGTAGGTACAGATCTCATCACTTTATCTCGTTATCCCTTAAGAGTTGCATGAAGCCTGCGGACAAGGGAAACCAAGAAATCAGAGTAAGTAGGAAGCTACTAATGTTGGAAGAATATCTGGACTCACTGAATTCAATGATGTTTTTATCCTTTACTTAGACCAGGCCAGGATTTCACCTTTAGTTTTTAATTTTGATTTTCGAAGTCCTTACAAATTGCTTGAGAAAGTTGTTAAGAGGCAAACAAGAATCTTCACTGTTTGGATGGACCCATCTCAGGAAAGCACCCTAATAACTCTTAAACACTTCTGAAGAGGGACTGACTTCAGCAAGTCCTTAAGTGCTGTCCTAAAGCCTGGTTCTTACAGGCACAGTAATCTCAACTGAGGTACATCATAATTCAAGTTATACAATACAATAAGTTAACAGTGACCAAACGCTGCTTTTCACATGCTCAGATGCTTTTTTTTGTAAAAATAAAACCTATATAAGAAACAACTTCATTCATCCCATGAAAAACTGCCAAGTAGAAGCCACTGTTCAAAACACAGGACATCTGTAAGCATGGCTGCGAGCTGAGCCACGGGTGCTGAGGGGATCTGCATAAACTGACTTCATGCATAGAAGTTGATATAGATCTTTTGTTGGAAGAATGTGTAAGATGAAGCCAGGAACACTGCATACTCAGAGGTGAAAAGCTGTGGACAGTCAGCAGGACAGAATCATGGTTAGACCTCAGCAGATGTGTAGAAGAAAAAAGCCAGAGAGTTCTCCTTCGACAAGGATGCAGAAGATAAGAAGCAACCAGTAACATTTAAGAAAACTGTCTCCTGTTGTCTGAGTTGACAGAAACAGGAATTATGTTTGTTCCTTCTAAAAACACAGGAGGGAGTGAAAAGAAGTTTCCAACTCTGTCCTCTGCTTGTACTCAAGGTAGCAGCTGGCAGGAGTGAATGTTGACAATTGCTCAGGACACACGAATGACAAATCACTTGGCAACCGTGCAGCCCTGAAGAGATTTGTGAAAATCTTACTGTTTCAAGTATCTTAGACACAAACCAAAAACCAAACAGCATTACAGGAAGAGAGACTTTAAAATGCACTTCTGTTTGGAGCAATTTATCCATAATATATCTAATACTTTCACTAATAAAAAATTGTGCTTTAAATTCTGTTCCTCTCTGATTTTTTAACTGACAACACTGCACTTTGAGTAGGCAAAGTGCAGGAAAGTCTTCATTAGTTTTTATGGCTTGCTATTTAAGTACAGGGGAAAACAATACCAAACTTTGACTATGAAACCAGACATAGTGTGGTCCTGAATGCAGGTATGAGACTCTAAATCCCTTGAAAAAATATTTCAAAAATGACTAGTTTTCAAACATCCCTCTGCATTTGTAATGTTTACACGTTGCATTAAAAATCACTAACTTAGAGAAAAGTCATCTAAATGAATTGGTAAAAAGACATATCCTGCATCTAATAAAGCATGTATTTTACTAGGTGTTCCAGTTTTCATCAGATAATAACCATCATTGTACAATCGTATTTAATTTGCATACATCATTGCCCCCTTTTTTTACTTTTCTATTACCAGTTTAAAATTAACAGTCTGTGGTTTGTACTTTCTCTTCAGCTTCCCTTATTATCTATTCTGTTTTATCTGCTAGGCTAGGTGAAATTTTTCTTCATGAATACATTGCCATATCCAGAGTAAAATGGCATAGTTTCACTGAGAGCAACGGGGCCACATTGATTAACCTTATGTGCTCAGACAGCACTGTCAGCTTTGTCCTTCTCACTGGATTATTCCTGTGAAGGAATCCTTGGTATCCTAACTGGACTTTGTATTAATGGTACCTTGCATAATTTATCTGTGCTCCCTCCATGAAAGTTCATGCCACTTCTGGCTAACATAATTTTGAATTAAATTCATGGCTAAGCACTTTCAGGCTTCTAAAACTGGTATAATTTATTACATTCAAAGGCTAATTAATACTTGCTTTTAGGGTCTGAAAATGAAGTAATGAAGTGCTAAACTCCAGCACACTTGTATTGGCTTGAGAACTTTTCTGGAACTAATAGTGGTCTGGGTTCAATGAATGAGTTTAAACTCTTTGAGTAACACTGAACCAGTCTGGAGCAAGTTGCTTCAAATGGACTTTTAATTACAAGATCTGTGACATACAGATTTATAGGCATGTATACATAATCTCACTTGTATATAGGCAAACTGTAAATGTGCATGCAATACATGCCTCTATAGTCTGCATTCTTTATGTTGCTCAGCTCGTTAGATTTTACACTTTCCAAAGGCAGAATTCTTGCCATTCATATCTCTGGTGTTTCTGGTGAGAAACATCCTCCACTTTCTAATGCAAGATGTAAGTGACCTCTGAAACAATCTCCCTGAATGTCACCCTCCCATAATCTACATGAGCTTTGTGCAGGACGCTAGCTGCATGGTTATATTTTCACAGAGCCTGATATAGATGCATATATTCTGTAATACTGGTGAATTTCACTTTTATTGACTTTGTGGCACTTCTCTTCCATTCACACTTCTTGAAAGAAGGTATGAAATGAAGATATTATTGCAGGATAGTAGGACCTGTTTCAGTGGGGTTACACTTGGACTGAATTTGACTCAGTCTGAACTGAAACAAAGCTTTCATTTACAACATATTGCAAGAAATTAATTAGAAAGCTTTTAATGTAAAAAAGGCTTTCAGTCAAAGTCAGCACTGCATCTAACTTAGGTAGATCCCAATGAGTGAAAAAAAACCAACAAAACACTTATATTGCTGACACAATTAATAAACTCCTTTTCCTACACATCCTATCATAATGAGCTTCTTGCAAAACATTGTTTTTAATGTATTTTGCTCTACCTGTGCTATGCTAAACATGTCCTTTTTAATTTCATTTATCAGCATTTGAGCGTGTCCTTTTACACAGCTATAATTACAGAAATATACAAACTTACAACTTACAGTCTAAAACACAAATCAAAGGTAAGAACTAAGTGGTTGGATTTAAGTAAAGGTTAGATTCAAATTCTCAGATGGGGTCTTCTGTTTCATTGTGCAATTGTCAGCAATCTGGGCATGGAGTTGAGAAATGAAAAAAATTATATCTGCATATGTGACAAAATTATTTTGAGCAGCATGGTGAAAGCTAAGTGGTTATCTTTAGAGCCCAGTATGCTAGATGAAGGAGCAATACTGATAGCAAGATGCATATCGATACTGAAATGGAGTCAGAGCTACTCATACACTGGTTCTAAATTAACTGAGACAAATGACAAGAAGCACTTGCTTGTCTCAATGCAGAATTAAATGAAAGAATGAAAATTTGATCAACATGAAGCAATGGCAAAAACATGTTAAAACAACTGGCTGGCTTCAGAAAAAACCTGAAAAAATCATGGTGCATTTAAATTGCTGGTCTTCCCCTAGAATATTATTGCATGTAGCAGAAGGAGACTTTCAGAAAAAACAATGCAAGAACTCTAAGGAGCAGACTGAAAACAACATCAGAAGGGAGATGAATAAGAGGAGCCATAACATATAAAATATTGAATAAAGAAGGAAGATTGAGAACATGAGGGCTTCCTGTCTTATAACTGAGACATTCTGTTCAATTCAAAAACTGGATAATTTAAACCTGATAAAAGGATACTTTTTCCTTTTTTTAATAGAGTGTATAATTATACTGTTGGGCTCTCTACTAAAGATACTTTCACTTTTCTTTGTTGATAACTTTATACTTCACTTGAATATCTTAACTCTATTTTTATTTTTCTCTTTATTTTCTCTTCGTGTTTGCAAAGGAAAACTGGAAAATTTATTACCTAGTCACTCATCTCTAGATACAACACACTGACTCAATATACAACAATCATTCTATACAAGGAGCTTATATGAGATGAGGAAATAACTAAGAACCCAATATCTGCTTGCAGAAACACAGCTCTTGTCTTCCTCACTGATGTTAATCCATTGCTGTCTAAGCTCACTTTACAAACCTGGCTATCCCTTTCTAGTGCTCTTTGTGAAAGTATCCTTGCCACCATTCTCTGATGCTTCAGATCAACCCAGAGCAAAGGGACAGGAGCCAGAGCAGCCAGGGCCTGGCTGTAATTAACCACATTGCGTTAATTGTTCTGATGCTATCAGGGAAGCAGGGCAGCACATGGGGGAAAAAAGAAAGGGCTACTGTGTTTTCTTAGTTTCTTTCAAGGAGATCCCAAGGGGCTCTTGGGCTCACATGAAACTGAATTTTCACAGCTTATGAGATGGCTAAGTTATATTCACAGTTATATCCGCCTAGACCCAAAGAAAGTCTCTTGTAGTAGGTGGAATTACTGACTTAAACACCTTGAATCTGACAGGGAATTCAGATCACTTTCTGAAAACTGACTTTGTAATTTTGGCATCACAGCATTGCCAAGGGACCAGAGGCTCTAAATTTCAAATCTTATAGAACATGAAGTCCCAGCCTCCTGTGTTTATTAAAGATCAGTTAATCTTTTGTAAAGGTTTTGAATCAGTACTCTTAACATCATGGGAAGTGATTACCCCCTCTATACTCACTCTAAACCATGCTGTCTCTCAAAAAGAAGTGCTACTGAAGTGCAAAGTCTAATAATTGTCACAGGTAGCAGATATAATATTAAGTACGTCTTGACAAA
Organism: Calcarius lapponicus; assembly: GCA_039654755.1. NCBI lineage: Eukaryota > Metazoa > Chordata > Aves > Passeriformes > Fringillidae > Calcarius > Calcarius lapponicus. The sequence continues at coordinate 64,051,061 of CM077464.1, forward strand.
GGATTAATAGCAGGGGTGCTGCACTGCAGGACTGAGTCAGGTAACCAAATGAGTAAATGTCAAATGAAGGATTATCCTCATTTGATGCTACTTCACACATCTCCTTTCTGCATAATCTCTCCCAGCTGAGACCTAAACCAGGTGTTTTCAAATGCACAAAGTAGAAGCTCTACCTGGTGTGCAAAAGGAGATCCACTATTAGCTGTCAGCAGGAGTGTCATCTCCTTTTCAAGTACTCAGCCAGTAGTCAGGGCACAGCACTGCACTGCCAGCTGACAATGGCAAAGCACCCGCCAGGCCCAGCTCTCTGGATTGTGCTGAACTACTACTAGTATTTATTATTAAACCTACCCATGTCAAAGACCAGAGCCCTTCTGTGCTTGTCTTTGTACAAACAGAGACCAAAATGTGGCTCTTTTCACCTGATTTCATCCTCAGCATCCCACAGTGCTCAGATAGAGGATCCAATGCTGAAAAACTGTGTGAAGCACAGGATGTAATCTTTCAGCCTCCTTTTTTAGCCAATGCAAAGACCAGTGAAGTCCTGGAGATGCTTTCTAAACACAAGTAGTACCTTTACAAAAATGGGTGTGAAAGAGCATTGAGCTCACAAAATTAAACATGCCAGAAGTAAACCTGCCCAAATCTTCCTGTGCTGACTCATCATCTGTCAGTTATGTGACAGCACACCCCTTTTCCCCTCTGCACAATTTTTAACTCATTCAGTCCACAAGACACTCAGTAGCCTTCAGCAAGAGGCCCTCTGGTACTTTTCTTCTCTGTGCCCAGAGTAATACCCATAGGCCTTCCTTCCCTTGTATTTAAACCATCAGCAAATAAATAATTACTGACACCCTCCTGAGCTTCTTCACTGTGCTCATCACTGTATAACCTAATTGCTTCACAAAACATTAATGCTTTCAACCTCCCTCTGAGGTGAAGGGGAAAGATTAATTTTGAACAGGAACATGAATCAAAGAAAGATGGTGGCAAAAAGTGACACTCATTGGGATTGCCCAATTTCAGGCACGAAGATCTGGGCTAGTTAACATGACACAGTAATCAAAATGTTCAAAACAGCTGCCAGCATCTTCAAGTCATGGCTGTGAGCAATTTGACTCCTCTGCAAAATTAAGACTGGTAGGCTGGCACTCCAGAAGACAAACTGAGCCTGGTGGTCACTCCTGACTAGTTCAGTTTGCTCAGCATCAGTCAGGAATTGTGTTGCAAGAGCACAGTCTGCCCTCCGGGCAGCAAACAGCCAGGTATGAGGCTCCCTCCTCTTTTAGGCTGTCTGGGCCAGCTGAGGCAGTGTCCTGTGGCTCTCACTGATCCACAGAGGATGTTCAGGCTGTGCACTGAAGAAGACAGGGGCCCTATAAATACTGTGCAATCCTGAAGTTAAAGATGGTATCAGAGCACAATCACAAGGGGGCAGTACCTTCATTCTCTGAATGACTGGCTTCTGCCTGCTTTATTTTGCAGCCTTTCCTCTCTCCTGCTGCAAGTCTATGCTGTGTTATAAAAAGGCATTTTGTGCCAACTTGCTTAGCCTGTACAGTTTCTGGGCTGACTCCTGTCTCCTCTAAAGACTGCTTTCTGTTTCACAAAACTGTTATGGCTGGACAGACAGCTGAGCCTCCACAGGCTTCCCAAGGAGGCACCAGAGCTGCAGCTGCAGGGAAAGGTCCTCCTTCCTATCTGTGGGTGCTGGACTGGAACACGCTGAGTGCTTAGTTTGTTTAACACATGCTAATAGAAACCTCTTAAGGGCTTATCACTTGGCTAAATGGGACAATTTCTCAAGAACAGCAGAGATCACATCTATATCATCTAGGCAACATTCCTGGCCAAGTTCAGCTTCCCAGTAAAAAGGCAATAGTTCTTCTAGCTTGAAAAGAAAAATCTCGTCTTCCCTAACTTCATTTGGATAAATTAATAACCTTGCTGATGTTTTGATGATCATTTTGATGACCTTTGATGTTTTTGCTGATCATTTTTCATGGTAAATACCTATCTAATGCTGAGTATTTCCAGAAATACTCAGCATTAGATAGGTATTTACCATGAAAAATGATGCCAAGTGTAAACTATTTGGACTAAGTTAAAAAAGGTAGGAAACAACATCAAGAAGTAGAAGGACTATGTAATGTTAGGTATAGTTAATGCTACTGATACTATTGAAAATAGAAATCCTTCCTGTTTTGTAACTCCATCTAGTGCCTTGCTGAATTGTACCATTTTCTTGCAGCAACTCTGATGACATTAACCTGCAAGTTTCCAGAAGCTGGCATTTTAAACCAGGAAATGTTTTTTTCCTAGACTTTGGTCACGGTTGCTGACAGGATTTTAAATGGGATGAACCTATGGTTTTATTCAATACAACAGTTCTTGCGTTGAATGCATTATTTGCAAGACAGTGAATATTAAATTAGGTTTTGCTGACAGTCCTGTTGGCATTTAGTCTTAGAATTTATTAAGGCAATGAAATGTGGTTTGGGTTTAATACCTTACATCAATGTTTATTTTGGTTTATATAGACAGGTTCACACAGGAGAAGGTAAAGGGCACCAACAGAGGTGAGCTGCAAAGCAGGAAGAAGAGCTCTCCCTTTCCTTCCTTTCAACTGAGAAGAATGGAAGTGTACATTTCCAACTCTGCATGCTGAATGGACATACTCTTATCAAAATGAAAAAAAAATCTTAATTCAAAATCATGTGAAATTTTGTATTATGCATTCCTGGGAAGTATGACCAGGAAGGGCTGAAAGCTTTGCTCAACCACAGGTTGAGTCACACAAGCATTGCTTTCTTCAGTGACACCAGTTCACGAATCACTTTGAACACTCCTTAGCATCCTTACGCAGTCTTTGCCCACAACTCCCTCCAGTTCCACAACTGTTTTCAACAAAACTATTCATCTGACTCCAGCTTTTCTTTGGAAGAGTAAAAGGAGAGAAGACTTACTCCACTGTAGAGACTATGCCAACTTGCATGCACTATTTGCTTTACCAAAGCCAAAAGCTATGGGAAAAGAGTTTAGTTATTAAGCCATCCCATCCTACTGACAGTGCAGATAGCACAGCACCACACAGTTCTATGTATCTGACATTTGTGGTCCAACTGCTGCCAGCCATTGACATAAATCACATTCCTCATTAAGGAGCTTCATAGCTGGGACCATGGCTCCACTGACTGCCAGGCTGTACTGAGAGCAGTACCTGTACCTCTGAAGTACCACACAGCTACTCAAGTACATCAGAGCTACGAAGCAGGACAATTTAAAAGTGCTTAAAAAGGAAAACACAGCACTTACACTAATACCAATATTTGCAGTGCTGTCACTCTCAGGCTCATGGTTTCTAACACACCAGTTGTGTGCCCCATCTTCTACAGGAGTGAAAACCTCCATAGCCCATTTTCGAAGCTGTAAATGTGTCATTTTTGCCACAGAGGCATTTCACAGATTTCACAGAATATACTGAGTTGGATGGGACCCACGAGGCTCATCAAATCTGACTTTTTAAGTGAATGGCCCATACAGGGGGTCAAACCATGGCCTTGGTAATGCTTTGAGCCTTGCCTAAAATGGGCCCCCCATCTCAAGAAACTGCTGTAGGGACTTCTTTACTGCAAATTGAAGGTGGAAGCTGCTGTTAAGCCAGGGCCCAGAAGCACTCTTTGAGGGTTATAAATGCAAGCCCAACATTTTCTGACACTTTGGAGAGGTGGGGGATTTTTTTTTTAGAATACAAAAGGAGCTTTTCTCAGTTAACATATGCCACAAATGCAAAAATGTTCTGCAGTTGCATCTCCATTTTTCCTGCTGCAGTTCTTAGTTTTCTTCCACTTCCTTTTTTCTTTTTACATTATTCCTTTAGTTTCCTCTCCTTTGTGCCCTATTTGCTTCCCTTTTCTGCACAACTTCTGTCTATCTCCTCATTTACTACTTGCTATTCTGCATCCAGAACAACCATTCCTGACTGTTTTCTTGCACACACAAGTGAAGCAGCCAAGTGAAAATCACAGCTTTTCTGATGACAGTACTTTCTTGGTACCAAAAAAAAAACCAAAAAACCAGAGAATGTCAAATCTGTCAAGATATGAAAACATGAAAAAAAAAATTTGAATACCCAAAAGTTACAGCCAAACATTTGGGTTGAACAGTACCATATTTCTCTTCTTTATTTTCTGATGATTGTAATGTAGGAACATTTCACTCTCCATCATATCTATGGGCAGAAGAACCCAAGTGACTGAAGTCACAAACCTAACCTAGAGTTTCTTCTCTGAAAAAAGATTAGTGGACACACAAACACACACTGTTCCTGCTGGTCAGACAAAACATTACCTGCCTTGGACAATAATAGGCCAAAAAGTTCCCTGTGATTACCTTTCTGAGCAGGAAAAAATATTGTATACTTTAAATTAAGCTCCGATGAACACATATTACAGAAACTGCAAAATGCATATATTCACCAAAAAAAACCAAAACAAAACAACCAAAAACCAAAAACCAAAAACCACAAGTAAATTAAAGATGTGAGTATATGTTCACATTTGTATGTGTGTGACACATAAATAAGAATATACAATTCAGGTAGCAAATGCCATTCTTACCTTATTGCACTTGCAGATAAGTGGCCATAAGAACCACTGGCTGACGAACTGCTACGAGAATTATTGAGAATTGTGACCAAGGAATTTGGAGAGGTCCGTATCATGGTCTGAAGGTCAAAGCTGTGATCAGACAGGGGGGATATGGACAACGTGCGCTTCCGGCTCGGTCTAGCCGACAGCCTCGGACTCGGGAACCTGGCACCTGATATGGAAACACAAATAATTATAACAAATAATTATTTATTTGTTATCAGTGATGGGTAGAGGGAGACACCAGCACACTGTGACAAGCCTGCTCTCTTCATTTGTGATCTACTGGCCACGATTGAGGAAAATTAGGAAGAAAAATCTTTCTTCCTATGGCTTACCTCAGGGGAGCTCTGTTTATTAATGTGCAAGCAAAATGATAAATGGCTAAACAAAAGGAAAAGACTTTTATGAGTTATCCCTCTCATTTCTGGTGATTTATGAATCTGATGGCTTCTTAGACATTCACATCATTAATTCAACCATGAGCAATGAGACAGTGGTTCAGATCTGGGATACGAGCAAGCCCAAACCCACAACCCTTTAATACATACAGCCAAACCTACACATGTCAAATAGAGTACAGAAAGGAAGAGGCAGCTTTCCCTTTGTTGACCGTAATTCTGCCAGGTGGATATTGGATGCAAAACTAAAAATCAGGACTAAAACAAACACTAAAAGAGCCACCTCTATCAGCAGAATTCAGATTGACATTCAGAGCATTAAAATGAGAAACAGTAGGCTTTATTTGAATTTGTCCAAGATCCCATGATATTCTTTTGTTGGGGTGTATAGGGGCCTACAACTGCTAAATTTCTTTAAAACTGGAGATTAGACTTTTCAAAGTAGCAAAGTGAAGTCAAACATACAGATACCACTTAAATAAATACACATTACATTTCTAAATTTTTTGTCCTGTTCTGAAAATCTCTACCTCTTCTGATCTCTTTTACCATATCATCCCAACTCTCTGCAGTCCTGACAGAAGATATATCACCTTAAATTTATTCCCTTTATTTAATTATTTTCTATCTTGGTTGAAAGTAAGGAGAGAATTAGCTTCCCAACTGCACACTGAACAATTTCCTTTAACAGTACTGCTGCTTCTACCTTTTTAATCCCTTTAACCTGTAGCAAAGGACTGAATCCTAATGATCCTGACAGCCAGGGTCATGCAGGTCTTGGGTTTGATGCCTACTTTACAACTACTTCTCCTAGAGTCCCTGACATTCTCTGTAACTTGCTAATAATTCACAGTTGGCCACAAGCATCCAGTATAGGTCTGACTTTCTTAAATCCTTGTGTCCAGGATCTTTTTTTTTGCAGGGTATTTAAGTTTACATGTCTAACAATAACCAGGAGAAGAGCCCAAATGACTCTAATTGGACTCATCTCAAGATCAGAGCTAGACAGAATCTATTAGTATGCTTTCTTACACACCTGAGTGAGTTTCCCTTCTTTTGTGCATGCTAGCCAAGACTTTAATACAGTATTGGGCCTGCCATGTTATTGCTGTTGTGACTGTGAGATCAGATCTCCATTTATAATCCTTATCCTCTTTGGCATCTGGGTAATACAGAGTTTTGTTCCTTCCTGCTGTGTCTCCAGAAAAAGCCTTTGCCCACACAGCTCCAGTCTCTCAATAAATATTCAAGCTCTTGATTCATCATTTAAAATTTAGGTATAGCCATTTATTTATTTGTAAAACCTACCACATGCTATTTTTTGAAATCTGTTTTATCTCCTTTTTAGGAGCTTGCAATTGTACTGCGTCTGATATTTTATTAGTGCTGTGCTTCATGTCTTTCAAAGGCAGAGATCTTTTACTTGTGCTAAAGTAAGAAACAGCAATGATCAGCAGCTATAAGAAACTACAATATATCTAACAAGGAAATACGACATAAATACCATGGTAAAACAAAAATAGTAGTAATTTGCACTTGCATCTTTAATCCACAATTTTTCTCTGCTGACTGTTCAGCTGGAATGAATTAAAACAATGCCTCTGAAGTTAGTGCTTGTAATGTAATCTACCCCAGATGAGGATACAATTCAAGTGCTTTATCATGGTTTTACAAGGGCATAGCTAAGTACAGACATTATACTCCCTGCAGTGCCCTGCACATTCTCAAAAACTGCTATGACTTCCCTCCTCCTCACCCTTTCTGGACTGAACCAGTCTCCTTTACCCCTTGTCTGAGTCATGCTATGGCTCTTGCATGTCTGCCCGCTGCTTGCTACACCTTCACCTTGCCTGCCAGCTGCTGCCAGGGCATCCCTGTGTCCACTCTGGATGCACCAGATCTGCGGCCAGGGATGGAGAAGGACACTCCTTACAGCTGCCAGGGGCATTGCCAGGGCTTGAGCCACACATACAGTAGTCTCAGGCTTCCTCTGTTCCTCCCGGCAGCACCTGTTTCAGGCCCCATCTAGCTCTGGGAATTCAGCAGCCCCCTCCATCTACCTGGGACAGGAACAAACTCCTAAGAGACATTTTGCAGGATCCTTCAAAAAGGGAACATTTCTGCTTCAGCCAGGCAAGAACTCTAGCGAGTCTGACCACAGGAGACAGGGATTCAATTCAAGGGGGGCCACGACTTCTAAAACTGAAAATACAATTGAATGGAATTACTGTTTTGCCCTATCTTTGTGGTTTAATTAGGTCTCACATGCTTAAAATGTCTTAAGCATGAGCTGGCCACTCATTACAGGACATTTGCTTAGCCATTCATTTAGCATAACATGAATTTCTTAGTATGCTACTATAAAAAGGAATAGGTCACAATTTGTCAGTGTCTCTGAATACTAAACCAAACTTTCCAGCCTTGCCCAGCTTTTATTTTAAAAACAAACACTTCAATATTTATTTAGCAATTTGAGGTGTTCATCTGCTCACAGTGCTCTCCCATCAAAGTATTACATTCCCTATTCAATAATGCTTTAAAATCAGAAAATGAAGGAGCACTGATTCACTAAAAATCCATTTACCTCTGTGGAAATGCTGACAGAAAAACATCAGCTTTGGCAAAGCACGCAAATGCAAGTTGACAGTGAAGATTTGCTTAAAAATGTCACCCTTTTGGAGTAGACATTATAGAAATAAAAAGTCAGTTGTAGACAGTAAAGTCTCGAGTGTGCCAACAAAAAATCCACCAGGTGTCAGAAGAAAAGATCTTATTCTGAGGTGAAGATCAATTCTAAAATAACAGATATCTATCTTCATCATAAATTTCAAAAATGGAATATGCCATCCAGCAAATTTGCCCATGAATTTGATTTCTGAGTTGAAGTTTTTAGCATTGCTTAATCATTTATAAGGCAATCTTCAGACATGTATCATTTATTCCATCCCTTTAAATCAAACTTCGTCAAACCTTTTTTATTCCCTTCCTTTAAATCAAACTTCTTTGAACATGTCTCAGGCACTAGTTTTTATTGAAGGCTGTGAACATGGGACATTTAGGGGGGTGAGTTTAAAGTCAAACCTTTTTTCTTTCTTTCTTTTCCTTCTGCCTTCTGTTTACAGACATGTAAAACCTTTGTTTTCACTTTAATAAAATTTATAATAAATTTTGTCTTATTTTTCAAAATGATAAATCTGTCATCAGGATGAGAGGAGAGAAGAAGGAATGGCTTTGATGCTACACCCTCATTCTCCAACTGTGCTTTGACAAACAGAAACCAAATCCAGTCCAAAGCTTCTCACTCTGGCTTAACTCTCTGGGCTGGTGTTTTGGTCTGGCTGAGATGATGCTCATTTTTTCCCATTGCAGCCCTCACAGTGCTGTACTTTGCAGTGGTAGCTGGAAAGAAGTTTTGGCTGCTGCTGAGCAGTGCTGGCACAGCACTGTCTGCCAACACTCTCCCCATTAGCAGGCTGGAAGTGGGCAAGATCCTGGGAGGGGACACAACCAGGCCTGCTGACCCAAACTGGCCAAAGGGATATTCCACACCATATGATGTCAGCTCAGATATAAAGGCTAAGAAAAGGAGGGGGTGAGGGAGCATTCATTAATTACAGTGTCTGCCTTCCAGAGCAACCCCTCCGTGTGCTGGAGCCCTGCTTCCCAAGAAATGGATGGACATTGCTTGCTAGTGGGAAGTAGGAAATAAAATTTTTTTGTTTTCTCTTTGCTTCTGCACATGCAATCTTTCACTTTTGCCTGAGTAAACGACCTTATCTCAACCTACATGTTGTTTTCCATCTATTTTTCTCTCCCACATCCAGCTGAAAAGAGGGACTGATAGAGCAGTTTGGGGGACATCTGGCACGCAGCCAAGGTCAGTGCACCACAGCTCTTTAGGTCAGCTGGGTCAGAGCCTCTAATGCCAAAAGGAGTAGGCCATTATCAAATACCTTTAAAAAAGAGAAACCTCCTGTTCTGAGTGAGGATAGACAAAAGTAAATCTGAGTGAGGATATTCTTAATTTGGAATCTCGAAACCTCAGGGAACATGCTTGTGTTTCACTGAATTTCATTTAGAAGAGTAGAACATACCCCCCAAGTGAAAAATGCACCTATCGACCCAAATTAAAATTGTTATAGTGCTTAAAGACAGTTTTGGCATTCAACATCTTTACAGCCACGATTTCAGTTGCTGCTACTGTGGTGATGTAAATAACATCCACATCTACTCTGCCCTTTTTTTTGATGCTATACTTAAAGGTTACAGATAAATCTGACTTTTTTAGAACAAGTAAGAAGATGGCAAGGCTTGTTTAGAGTCTCTGGCCACCAAAACTGAAGAAAAGCTTTATAGCAGCAGAGAAAATTTTGGTCCAGTTTTCATGCCGCTCAGGACAGGAGGAAGAAGAATTACAATTAAGCATGCATAATCTTGGTTTTATTCTTCTGCAATGTATTAGACAGTTCATGGACAGTGAAGTTCAGAGCTTCAAGAAGTCTATTGCTCCTTGGGTAAGACTTATCCTCTGATTAACAATTCTCCCAGTCTTATAATCCTCATTTGAAATCAGTTTTCCAGCCCCACAGAGCAAAACAGAAGACCCCAAACTGCATATACTATATGTAACACACTTTGGAAGTCAGCGTATGCTGGTGTTGGAATTATTATTTGCACTACAGGAGGGGTAGAGATTCCAAATTTCTGTGCTAGATGCTGTATAAGCACACAATTAGGAGACAGACTTGCTTCACAAAAGTAGAACAATGTCTTGCTTGTATCTATTTGGTTACTGTGTGGGATAATTGAGCAGCAGCCTTTCAGTCAGTTGAGTCAACCTGCTCAGAATTTGATAGCAGATAATGAGGGAAACTACTCATGTGTCTTCTGCTTCCTTTGACAAGACTGGGCAAAGGCAAAAGACTACTTTTAAGATCACCATACAAATCTTTAAGAAGAAAGATCCAAACAAATGGCACTGCTTCTCATTGATCGCTGGACTTTGTTATTAAATGCATACACAGGCATTCTGTTGGGGATTTTTATAAAGTCTTAATATCAGCTTCCTGCTAATTGTTTTGTTCTTGTTTCTAATCTAAAAATCTGACAAAGAAGAAAGGGGCTTTCTTTAGTATGATGAATGATAGGACATTCAGATTTCTACTTAATGACAATTAATTTACTGTATACCCATGCAAGTTAAGATAGTTTTAATTAGTTTTTACAAAGTAAAAGGGTAACTTCATACTCTATTTAGATAAAAGCAGCTATTGCCTGACTAAACACATTCTCATCAAATACAGAAGGTGAGCTGAGTGACCTTACTAGGATTCACTCTTATTTTAATTCTCTGTTTACTGTTTAAAAATAACCCATTTGCATAATAGTGCAGTTTTTGTCTCTAACTCTGAAAAAATGCCTAATTGAAAAGTTGGTAGTATAATTAATCTCAAATGTGTGATCTTAATTTTTAAAAACAAACACAAAACAAATTAAAGTGTGCGTTTCAAATGTATCCTTGCTAGAGCTGGTGAACACAAATATCCTTATGAAAGATGGTGTTTAGGTACCTTTTATGAACGGGATGAAATTATGGGCAAAGGTCAAAACATCTCCTGTTAAGTAAGAAGCAGTAACATTCTTGGGACGCAAAAGATGGAATTTTATGTAGATCACAACATACACAATCTCTCCTACCACATGAAGATCCTTCTGCAAATGCCATTATTTGTGTGAGTACTGTAAAGTCTTCTGGTTTTCTCAAGTTTTCTGGTGTATATATGGGTATCTACCTTTCTAAAGGCCAAATAAGCCCATTAGATCAAATCTGCATCCAAGAAAGTGGTTTGGTACTGCTACTTACATGCATTCAGACACACTCTCTCACAGTAGGAACCAAACCCCTTGAAAATTTAAAATATCCCTGCTCATTGCAAATGAAGTTTGAGTAGATGATCTTTAAAGTTCCCTTACAACCCAAACTATTCTAGGATTCTACGATCCTTTTCAAGGAAGATGTGTCCATTCATGCAAGCTGGGGATTTGTCCTTGCAGCTGGAACACAGCAGCAAATTTACATCACCTGAACCACGTGTGACAGGGTTTCCATTCTGCAAGGTATTATTAATAGGCATTCAGTGCTTTAGCAGTGTGCCTCATTTCTAACTATCTCTCTCAGAATCCAAATCAGGAAGCATCATATTCTTAAGCTTTCAAGTACCAAGTCTGCACATTAATTTCTGGTTTAAGTCCAGACTACTTGTGTGAGTTTGTGTTTCTGCAGCATGTTCAAGATAGGTTACTGTAAATTCTTTATGCATGCTACTGGTGCAGTGAGACTGATAATAGAAAATTATTTTTAAAAATCCTTCATTAGCAAGGAAACAGAATGAAAAAGTCCTTCCTGCTCAGTTTCACAACTATCTGTCTTGCCTGACTCTTATAAAAATAATTGGTCAGTCAAGTACTTCACACTCCAAGGCATATTCCTGTGCATTCCAGAGGTAAACCTCCCAACACCCATGCTCCTTGAGATCACCAACTATGATGTGCAGCCAACAGCAGGAAGAAGAAATCGCATGGAAGCAAAAAGTTTAAAATTCTACAGGACAATAAGGTTGCCTAACACTAATGTATTGGTCTGCACTACCAAGCAAAAGTCAACATCACCACCTTTTCTTGTCACCATTTTTTATTGCCCTCATCAGAAGGAACAGAGTACATCCTGAAAAGCATGTAAGCATCTATGACTTGAGGGGAATGCTCTGAAAAAACCCTTCTGGTTGATCAAAAGAAGGAGTAGCAAGCAGTTTGCAATGGGGTCCTCCCTTTTCCTTCTTCAACAGAGAAACAGAGACAGATTAGAGGACTGAAAGATACTGAGTGGAAAAAGAAGGCTCTTAAAATTATGGAAATGTTATGGAAAACTAAATTGGGATCCTTAAGAATTCAGCAAACTGCTTCACTTTACAAGTGGTTGCTGGTCTACTGGTCTATGATACACAACTTGTAAGCGCAGCTAGCACTCTCTGAAAGGTGCAGGGCATGCTCTCCTAACAGAAAAACAGATGTAAACTTTCTGTTAACAGAGAGCTCATCAGGGAAATACTCAGCCTAACTATGAAAGTGAGTTACTGATTGCAAATAGAAAAGGACATTTTCAAAAACACTCAAGCCCTGCTAGAAATAAAATTTATAACCTGTTTTCAGGAGCAGTCTTGCTCCTCTCCCTACTTTCTTTCAAAGTTTACTTTTAGGCTCGACATAACCCTGTGCCTTTGGCAATCAATTCTCTGGCCCTCCAGCCTCATGAGGAGGCTTATGTCAACTCCCACTTCTCTATCAGCAAGGAGGCCTTTTGGGTCAGGCCACGAACAGCCCACGTGGTTCCCTTTGTAGGACTGTCTATATTTCTAGAAAATACCACTCACTATCCATGGCATGAAGATATTCCATATGCAGAGCCCCGGCTCCTGCAGTGGCAGCTGAAGGAATGATGTCTGCGTACGGGCTGCGCTGGCCTGCCAACAGAGCCATCTGATGGTAATATTCCGCTGGACTGACGCCAGCGTGTGGAGCTAAAAAAAACAACATAAAAGTACTGTTAATGACGTAAGATAAACAAGAAGGAAAGTTTTATCACATTGCTGGTTTCTCTGGCCATTAAAACAGCTTGTTTATGTTTTTAACATAATGCAATGTCTGCACTATGACACCACTGGTCAATATATTTCAACCAATGGTACTGTAAAGACACCACTCAAAAAACAGCAAGACCTAAAATATTAATGAGCTTGGTGATCTCATATTTTTGTATTTATTATTAAATGACTCAAAAAGTGACAGGCTGACAGCAATGGAAACTAGTATGATTTATTTAGTGACATAAAAAAGCAAGAAAACCTTCCCAGCATTTAGCATTTTATTCACATTTACCTCATCCTTGGCTCAAAGGAATCTGTCTCTAAGGTAACAGGGTGGCTGAACTTCCATAAGCATTCAGGTATCTGGAGTCTCTACTTAGGGGACTAGAAGATTCTCCCTCACTATATGTCCCTCTGTGTCTATGCTTAGGAGCAAACAGGGATAAAGCATGATTCCAGGACAAATAATTGCTGTCCATGAACAACACAGCGTCCGTTTTTTAGGAGGACAGACTGAAGCCAATAAGTGTGACCATCCCGTCCTTCAAAGTTCATGTATAAATACACTTGACACACAAGCCTATTTGCAGAGTCAAAACCACAGACTGAATAGACTCTGCATCCCATCAGTGAGGCTATCGTGCTGCAGTCCTCTGAAAATGACTCATATTAGCTGTTCTCTCATTTAAAAATAACATGAGAGCTTCCTGGTTCCCTACAATTTTCAAGCAGGCTGTCAACTAATGGGATACCCTGGACAAATAAAAAAAATTGACATCACCTTAAGATTATCTCCTCTCAGCAGTGTACAGATGCTACTGAAGGCAGAGGGTCATTTCATGAGCTTGTGTAAGACGTACTCATAAAATAAGCTGGGCTCCCTCTCCCTGACCCTTACCCTGACCTGCCATGAAACTTGAGGTTAACCAGAGCCCTTCTCTCTGGTCTCTCCCTGTCCCACTTGCAAAACAGTTTACACCCTGGTCACCACAAGATGGTATGCAAGCTTGCCTAAAACACTTAAGGTTCCTTAGGTTAATGGGCTGCACCCCAAGCTGGTACACCAGATTATTTTTATACTCTTTCATATCATTCAATGAGATTTTTCTTTAATCTCAGCAGCTGAATCTTGAATGAAAACAAAATGTTGGGCTGAAATTCTCTGAATATTGTTACCTACACAAAGTTAAAGATAATTTATATTTTCATTAGAAAAATCAGATCCTAAATGCAAACCTTATAAACAAAGAATCAAGATTTACACTTTTAATGTTCTTTTGAATATAAACAAGGCATTGGAATTTGGAGAAAAGTTAAGTCAGCAACATATTGCTGAAGTGTATAGTCTGCCTTTATTACTATCAAATAAAATGAAAGTATGTGCTTTTGATGTTAAAATGTTAAATATAACATATAAGAAAGGGTGATGAAAAATAGATGTACATCAAACAGGAAGAGGAATAGCATAAAAATGAGCGGAGATAAAATAAAAGTTGTTGGTATTTTTTCCAAATTGCAAACTGATTTCACAATTAATTACAATCTTCCCACTTTCTGTGAAATGGTAAAGAAATTATTCAGACCAAATTTTAAGAGATGTGTAACTCACACTGAATCACTGATTTTAAAGTTTTACAGTAGTAGGCAACCATAGTATATTTCCAGACAGACTGAAAATACTTCCTGAGCTTTCTGACATAAGTGTCTGGGTTAACTAACAGTAACACTGGCTGCAAACTTTAAAATTAACTGCTGCAAAAAACATAGTGAACACATAATTACTAAATGTTCCATATGCCAAGAAACGTTCTGGTGCTCTTAAAAGATTATTCATTACTACCTCCCTCAAACATAAAAAATTAGCCTAGTAAATGATGTATTGCATGAAGGGCAAATGAAGGGTAAATGGGAAAACCCGCAGCCCTGAATTTTTTCCTGTTTATTCCCGGGCAGCTTCAGCTTTGTTCCCATTTTTCCGTAAGTGGAGGCATTTGCTCCGGCACAGTAGGCACAGCTGAGCTCCATTTGAGCACTTTCCTCTACACACACCAACAATTCCACCCTTACCCCTGCTCCAAATCCTCGGAGAAGTCCTCAGCTACCCCTGACCCACCAAATCTGCTGGCTAAGGAGAAGTGACAAGAGTTACGCTCCAGATTGTTTTGGCTCCTGGCCATCCCCAGATCTGTGAGTTGACAGACTGAGCCCAATAGTACACTGATCTAATTATCTAACTGTCCTAAAGCAATTAGGCAGCAACAGAAATCTCACTATGGCTTTCAGAAGATCAGTAACAACTTCCAAGGTTTCATAGTTCAAATGCTATATCTCTTAAAGCCATGGCGTCCTTTATGTTATTACTACATTATGTGTGTGTACCCCTTTAAACCACAGGAGTGTTTCATTTGCATTCTAGAAGTGTTCAAGCCATGATTCAGACTCTCTGATTCCAGGAACCCACATCTGAAAAAAGCTATTTTATTGTATACCTGATTGATCATACAACAGACTATGGATTCCAGGGAACAAACTTGCAGCTTTTCAACAGCATGCTGTTTGATTGAGATATCTTCAATGCCTCAATCAAGTTACTGTATTTTCATTGGATGCTGCCAACAGCAGGGCCGTGGCAACTGATCAAAGATGAGCTGTGAGCCTACAGGAAGTGTGAAGTAACATGTATTTGTTTAAAACCTGAAGAGAGATGCTTAAGCTAGTCAATTCAGCATGTACTTATGACAAATTAGGGATGTGTGTACAGTCAGCAATCAAAACTCAGGGGATGAGCATTAAGACAGAGTGTACTGAGCTGTACTGTCCACACCTGAGTGTCTCATGCCCTCTGAAAGCCTGGGAATCCAAGCTACATAGGCTGGTGGGAGAAAACTGTCTTTCTGAGGTGGCAGGTGGAGTTTTGGCAGGGTATTTCACAGACCTGAACTGACACCATACACCTGCACTGTAGACAGGTGAACCTTAGCACCATCATAATTATGACAGAGCTCCAGACTCAACTGCTAACATGCCAAGTGTCCATTTGTTGGGGAACTGAATAGCTCCTTGAGGCTTCACTACCTACAACTCACTGGACTACAATGGCAGAACAACACAGAAAGATCACACACATTTCTATACTGTACACATCTACATTTAGGTGCCAGAATCTGAAACCAAATTCTACTCTGTGACATCTCTGGATGTTTCTGGAGCATCAGTTGGGTGCTGGGTCAGAGAACATTATGTGCCTACATCTTGGCAAGTGAATCCAGAGTGCACACCTGAGACCAAGACTGTATACAGCTTAATGTCATAGGTGGTGATAGGTCCTTCACACTTTCCTTTATGTGCCACTGGAACATACCTTAAGCATAAATGAAATTCTGCAGGAATGGGACTTGAAGAGTATTGAAGATAGCAAGATATTCTGTACATTAGCTCCTGTGAAAAAGCCCAGATGTACACTACAAGAGTTTTATTTTTTCTTAAAAGTGTTTTTTTTTTAAATACTTTTTTTAAAAAAAATACTCTTGCTAAAACAAAAGCGTAGATTCAGGAAAAATTCATGCAACATCTAAAGTGCTGCTAAGAAAGCCCTACGTGCATGCCATATACCTTGACTGACAAGAGGTCATTAAAATTTATTCTCATAAGAATATGTGCCCATAACTAATGGATTAACTGTAAAGGTATATATTCTTATAAACGAGGATTAATTAGTTATCCGTTTGGATAGGGTGCACTGCTCATTTTTCAAATTCAGCTAAAGGCAGTTTAACTCTGGTAAGTTTCTGAATTCACTGGGAAGATCTTTCCCATAGTTAAAGTACCAGTTTAATTACCTTTCTCTACATAGTTGATTCTGAGTATGTTATATTTTAGTTCTCTTCAGTAAATGCTACAATTTTGAAATGTCAAACTGCTTATGCTTACCCACTATTGAAAAACCTGCTATTAACAAGACAGCTTTTTTTTGCACCTCTATTGATGGCTCACTTTGGCAAAATTCCCACTCAGATGAATAGGACATGTGCTAGAATAATGACAAGAGTGATCACAGGAGTTCACTTCAGCCCAAGTAGCCTGAAAAGTAAAAGCCATGGTTATACCAAGACCTAAAGCCCTGAATTTCAAGTATACTGTCCACCATTTAGATTAAAAGGGACAATCTTGATCATCAGCCACTTCTATATAAACATCATTTCACTTGTCCATATTGTTGGCCAGGATAAACTGAAGTAATTCTACAAAACTTTAACATAACTACTGACTAAATGTAACTAGTCAGTGCATGCTTTATATGATTGAAAAATACTATTTTAATTAACAAGCCTTTTGTGCCTGAAGAACTCCATGGTTATCCACTGGCGTGCACTCATAAAGAATCTGACTCAATTCAGTGCAGGTACAATGGATTTTTGGGAGATCAGAATTACACCCCATGTCAGCCCCACAAACAAAAGGTATCACGAGACATACACCACCCTTCCAGCATAAATTTTGAATGAGGCAGCTTTTTTTTTTCTTCTCCCTGAAGTTTCAACATTTCTGAGATGTACAAATGAGCCATCATCGGCTGATGAAGTATTGAAACATTTATGACATAATGAATATGTCTGACAAACCTGGTGAAGCTGCTTTGAACAAGGGGGAAAAATGTTGACAAGATTAATATAACTTAAGTTGCTACAATGACAGAAAACAGGAAGCCTGTCTTAACCCACCGTCTGTTGGGCTGAGTCCGCGGGCTGCCGAGATCATGGAGAGGGATGGGCTGCTGTGCAGGGACCTGATGTAGTCCATGTAGGGGTTAATGTATGGGTGAGGGGTGCTGAAGGGAGACTCTGATGTTGCAGCAGGATTTCGGTGCGGGGAAATTCTAAGGAATGGAAGCTCTGAGTATGTTGGGCTACTAGATAAGGCAGAAGGCCTGGAAGAAACAAAAGGAAGAAAAACAAAACCAGCCAGGTTATCTATACAATAAAGAAAAATACTATAAAGGTAACACACTTGTTTCTTGAAGAATAACAACTGGGTTGCACATGTACTGAAGTCAACTGCCTGGAAAGAAAAATGTTGGGAAATTAATTCTTCTCTGTCCCCATTATTAGCAACATTTTTCTCACCAGTTTTAATATGACTTTATATTTGGTTTAATCTTTACACACCTCAATACCTTTCCCCAAGGAGTAAGGAGAAAATCACTTCAGTTAGTGCAAAATATGCACACTCAGTACTACACAGTAATTCTTACTGCAATATGAAATACATACTGAGATTCAGAATCATTTACATCTTCAAAACCACATGCCTATTGAAAAATGATCTTTGAGAGCCACACCTGCAACCATGCCCTTCATTTGCCAGTTTACTGTTTCTTAAAGTGCAAGATGGCATGTTTATACAGAAATCACTTCCGAAGTCCCAAACTTTGCAAGCCATTAAGACAGATGGGTTCTTTGGAGCATTTTTTTGTTGCTGTCCCTTCCCATGAAAAATGCACAAAACTTGGCGGCAGAGTAAGAAAGATTGCTGCATATGTCTGTTTTTAGTATGGCCCCAGTGACCAAAGTTTTTTACCAAGACCCCATTAATTAACTGCATCATTTTTGTGAAGGGAAAGCTTGGTGCCCTCTCATGCTATGTGCAATGAACCAAAGCTTAAAGCTGACAAAAGACAAATAACCCGCCATAACCCTCCCCATCATCCTACCCTGTCGATATGACAGTGTCTGGGTTCTGCTTGGAGACTTTTCTCACACAGCATCCCATCTCCAAAGGCACTGGAAAAAGTTCAAATTTCATCACAAGGGGCTGGAGTGCCTGCCCTTGCCAACCTGCTCTTTGGCAAAAGACAATGATTAAGCCAGTCGTACATTTGCTGTAGTCCAACTGGCTGACCCGAACTAAATGCCTTTTTGTCCCTGTTTTTCCAATTAATTTAGCATATATACAGCACAGACACAGGCAGCAGCTGTGAGAGCAGTGAGGGCAGCCTGTTCCTTTGATGCTGTTGGCTTACAAAGAGTAATCAAACAAGAAATGTATTTTTTTCCCTTGAACATACACATATCATGATCAATGGAGGTAGTTGTCATCACCTAAAAGGCCAAGAGAACATAATCTTACATAGGAGCCAATTCTGCCCTGCCATCAGCTCAGAAACGCAAGCATATGAGTGGGACAGTGATCAAAGTCATGAATTCCTAACATGACGCCAGCTTCCCGGCCCCTAAATCCACGAGGGCTTGTAAAATCTGAGAAATGAAGATTTCTCCTGATGTGTTTTTCTCCCTCTTTTCCCTTTCCTATCTGACCTTTTTTGTGTGTCTTGCCCTCCAACAGCTCTCTGCAAGGTAAGCCTGTTTAGCCTTCCTGTATGAAAATACCTCCTAGCTCCAAAGTTTGTTAGGGAGCTGCATTTTGTGCTAGCAGCAGGTACCAACAGCACGGTCTCTCCTCTGGCACCCGAGCAAGTGACCCACATAAAGCTAAGCCACTCACTATCATGCTTTCAGCATATTTGAAATGCACTGAGAACCTGAAACCAGAAGCTACTTTCCACCACTGTGCAAACCAGACATCTCTTTTCCTCAGAGAACTTATTGTCTGCATGGTTCTAAAGTAAAACTTTGTTTTACAGTGGAAGTGCATCTTTTACCTTGGTACTATGAAACCACACCAGATGTGAAGTATTCGTTGTCTCCTGATTCCCTGTGAGGCCAAGATTGGTTGGCAAGAGCTTTAAAAATCATGGTGATGGAGGAAGCAAAAGTACTACAGCTGGGTATCACATTACAGAGTGAATTTCCTATCCCAGCAGTGAGGAAAATAGAGTAGTACAGCAAATTTAATACAAGAGTAACAAAGAAACTAAGTCTGGATGTCATTTTACGAGAGATTCTTTTTAAATGTGATCCCAACTCATATTTAGAAGCACGAAGAGCATGCAGACAGGCTGGGACCCTGGCCTTATCTGGTGCATATTGAACAGAAAACTCTTTAAATGCTTATGCAAGAACACTGAAAGTCTGTATTGGCCTCAGTGATTCACTCTCCAGCTGGCCAACAGCCAAATGCTGCCGCAGGAGCAAGATTAAGAGCCAGGCTGTCAGCTTCTCCCTCCAGATCCTGCAAGAGCCATTCAAGGACACCAGGACTCAGCTGTTCTTCTCCTCCTCAGCCCTGTCTCTTTCTCTCTCTCCTCTTCTGAGCTCCTCAGTTTTCCTAGGATGCTAGGGAAAGGAGGACACTGAGTAACATCAATCAACAGCAGGCATATAAACAGTATTATCTGAGGCAGAAATAAGGAGTCATCAGATTCCACAAAGAATTCCTAGCTCTGGACTCCGATGTTACCTAATTTCTCTCAAGCATCTGATTTTAACATGCTGCTAGTGCTAACTTCTGTGCTCAGTTTCAGTCTGGACTTCTCTCCCTCCTCTGTGTTCCCAGACTTCTCTTTCCCTACAGACCCATTTTCCCTCATGCCTTCTTCATCTGCTCTCAGGCCTACAATTTGAGTCATCCTGATTTATTCTAATAAACTTCACATATCCTTCCTTTCCCTCTGTGATTAAATTTCACTGTGAACATCTCTCACAAGTATTAACTTGATCCTTCAAACTAAAATGCAGCTTTTAGAAAGGGTGCTGCCAAACACCCTTACTGTTGCTTTGCAACCTCATTGTCACAATAAAGAATAACCTTCGTCCTGTAAGCAGCAGAAAGTACAGCCCAGGAGTGTCTCTGCAGATTCTCATTCTGTGACAAACAAATCAAATCTCCAGATGTGAGTGGCAGTCCATCCCCATAATTTTTGTTTCACATGTATAGAATAATAGAATGGTTTGGATTGGAAGGTACCTTTACAGGTCATCTAATCCATGCTTTCATGAGCAGGGAAAGAAGCTGGGACCCTCCTTCAAACTCAGGACCCTTCAGCCCAGCATCCTGCAACCTAGCCATACATCCTGTTGAATGGCATTCTGCCTTGGGTCTGAGGCTACTTCATGGGATGCAATGAGGCTTCAGCATAAGAAGAGGCAAGGGGATTTTCAGTGATACTGCTTGACAATTTATGCCTCACCTGTAAACCATGGGAAGGCAGAACTTGCCCTGCATCTTCTCCAGTGCAGGGGTTCTTCTGTTATACAACATATTCAGACCACTTAAGGGAGGGACCAAAGCAAATGTATGCTCTTTTGTGAATCAAGACCTCTGTGTCTACTTCTAGAGACCCAGCAAACTCAATTCAAATTTCATACAAAGCTGATCACACTTTCAAGACATAGTTGAAGGTCTCCAGGTTTGCAGGTAAAAAAGATCCTGTGGCTGTGTTTCACCACTTATTTTTATCCTGGCACATTAGGATGATTTTAATTTTTTCTCAGTAACCTTGATTACATCTACAACCCTGATGTAAATGAGAAGGAAGAGAGAACAGGGCTAGCTGTGAAGGCATCTCCTACTTCCTATCTAGAAGGCCTTTCTGTTCACTGCTAAGGCGCTGAAATATCAGGAGTGCCACACAGCTTCCATATCTAACACAGGACTTCCCGCTCCCCATCCATACCCAGCCTGCCAGTTTCTTCCTGTCCCAACTCTGGGGAATCTCAACTGCTCAGCTCATGAATGGCACACACATGCCGAGACAGGGAGATCAGTGTAAGGGCAAATAGGTGTATTTTTGCCTCTTAGACACTTCCTTGATGAATTGTTGCAGAGGTGTCTGCACAGTCTAAAAAACTTACATAGTTACACCAGTTCAGCAGCTGTGAACAGCATCAAGTTGTAGGGCAAATCAAAGTATGTGTGAAGCTGCTTTTTTAAAAAAATGTTTTTTTTTTTCTGACCACTGATGAACCACAGGTAAGCTATCTGTAGGATTTCAGTTATTACTCATGAAAACAGTGTCGTTTTGTTTTGTTGCTTACAGCTTCAATAGATGAACTCTTTACAAGAAGACTGACTAGGAGTAGGTTTAGATTTTAACCACCACAAAACCTGAATCAAATGCAATTCCCTTTTCAGCCCATACAGCCCTTTTTTAACTGGTGAAGGAAGATCATGGGAATCTGAGGGTTGATGGGGCAAGCATGAGCAAGTTATACATATTTCAAAATGATCTGTTTGCACAGATCATTACCTAGTATTATCTTGAAAGGATCATACATTCTTTCCACCAACAGAAAAATCTGAGATATGGGGACTCCTATTACATACTTCAGTCTGTTTTTTGTACTTAAGCATTTGTCAGTTTTACAAAGAGGAAGACTGGATTGCCCAAATTCAAATCCTATTCCTTTCTTTGGTACTAATGGAACAGCTAACTTGAGGTGAAGTGTTGCGGCCTGGCTATGACCAGAGGTGAAAGTCCCTGGGCAGGTAAGCCAGCACAGAGCTTGTTGGCTGTGGGTCCTTTCAACCACCCTCTCAATGCTCTACTGATGGGATTAGAGGATCATCCCAAAGTCCATGAAACTATATTACATGGATTCATGCATGTAACTGAGTTAGGAATTGAGGAGGGGGGATGGAAAGAAAAGAGACCCAGTTCAGGGTGCTGGGGAGCAGCAAAGACCAGCTGCTCCCTAAGAAAAGGCAAGCCAGGAGCCACCCCATGGGCAATGCACTCCATGCCACCAGATCTGAGCGACCAGAGCCAGATGCCACTAACACAGTCAATCACGAGTCTGAGACAAGGCAAAGTGACAAACCAGGTCTGGGCTGGGCCAGTAGAAGCAGAAGGAGACAGGGACAAAGACAGGTCAGGAGACAAGTTACACCATGGTTCTGAGGGCTCTATCCAGAACAGCTCCCTGCAATGCCGATCCTGAGCTCAGCCAGGAGCAGGACCACAAACTGGCACTACTTACAACACAGGTAAGACAGCTCAGCTAAAAGGGAATTCCTGGATGCATGAAGTGTTGGTAGAGGTCTCCAGTGAGGCCACTCAAGACAATTACTGCCAATTAGTGGCCTCAGGGTACTTACTTGCTTTGCAGTGCTTGAACTGCTTTAATACATGCCAAAATATCTATACAGTGAAAATTGTCCCTTTTCTTCTATCTCTTGCAAGTGGGAAAACTACAGGAGGCCCCAGGGCATAGTACAGCCCCCCACTCCTCACAGGCAATCTTTTCTGGAAGCAGATGTAAAGCCACTCAGAACAGCCAAAAAGGTCTGTGCCACAGGAAAATCTGGACTGCTATTTTTGAGGTTGGTTTGGTTTTAGAGATCTGCCATAAATGGTTTCCAAATAACTTTAAGCTGTGCTTGGACAAAACCTCTTCTAAGCACAACCTATCTTAAAAAAAAAAAAAAAAAAAAAAAAAAAAAAAAAAAAAGGTGATTTAAGCTCTTTCTGATTTTAAAGGAAACTATAACTCCAGGACTGGAAATCTTAATGCCAAGTTTTGTCCTGATCAAATTTTAAATGGCTCTTTTATGAATCTGTTGAAAAATACATTTATATTGAAAACAGCA
The DNA here is from genome assembly GCA_039654755.1 of Calcarius lapponicus. Lineage (NCBI taxonomy): Eukaryota > Metazoa > Chordata > Aves > Passeriformes > Fringillidae > Calcarius > Calcarius lapponicus. The sequence goes on from CM077464.1 coordinate 64,074,239, forward strand.
AGTGATCCTTAACTATAACATTGTAAATATGACACTGAGCTGAGGTTACAGATGGAACAATAATCTATCTCACAGAACAAAGCTTGTCAACGAAGTGGGATGAAATATTGTAACATAACCTAATTTATTATTGCCTTTTCATCCATCTTGTTATATTATGAACGTGTCAAAGTTCAAACCTCGATATTTAATCATTTAACAGTACGTTATTCAATGCTGGAGCAAGCATTGATGGCATAACTCTCATACCAATGATATCCACACTGTTTCTCTCATACCTGTTCAATTCAGTCCTGCCTGGAGAATTGAAAAATATTAAACTCATTAAACTGCCTATGATACTTTTCTTTTATCTTTTTCTCTTCTTTTTTTTTTCCCTGCAATAATCATCTGATGTCTGCCCACAAAACATTAACACTTATTTCTAGTAGAACCTGGAAGATGAACAAACAAGGACTTTCTTGGTATGTGGTGACTCCTATTCTAAAGCATGTGGGTCAATTCCCATGGTAATATCTCCCATGTTAAATTTCTATTGTTTATTTAATACCATAGTTGCTTGTACAGACTGACCCTTCAGCACCAGCAGTCAACAACTGGCTAGTAAAAGGTTTTTGTGTTAATAAAGTTGAGCTCTGAGATTTCAATGTAAGGAGATTGAGGCCAGCACTGAGCATTTTGCAAATGCAACCCACAGTTCTTTTTTCACTTCTCATTGAACTGGTAAACAATCAAACCTATAAATACATACTATGGGAAATCAATAATACAATTTTTAATACCTAATTTTTTTTTCAGAAATTCCAGCTTCTAACAGGCACTCCATTCCCCTAGAATCACTCACTGCCTCAAAGCTACTATATCACATTCTTGGACTTAGAAAAACTAAGCGAGTAATTATGAACATTTTAAGAATTATTTGAATACATGGAAACGTCAGAGCACACTTCATAAAAAACAGCAAGTGCTGCAAAAGAGTAAGCACTGTTAGCTACATTTTCTTAATGGTAGAAATGAAGAAAAAGGAGAACATGAGCATGTTTTTAAAGTCCTAAAACAAAAAACCCTCTTGATTTCCTGTATCATTTTCCATGTTTCAACACCTAGTGAATATTTACTCACATTTGCTCCAAAATTCACACTGGAACTGTAGTCAGCATAGGGAAGTAGGTCACAGAATCTGATCTGGTAGCAAACTTTCATTCAGTAGATACATGTTCAAATAAATCATGAGTGGATCCATGCCTACGTAGTTCACATAGAAGCTAGATCAGGGTTTAAGGTAGACAGGCTCTGGTTTGGTTTCCATTATTTATCTGCTGTCCACCTTGTACAAGTTTGTTGTCCTCCTAATCCACTCTTTCCCCATCTTTAAAACTGTGGTAAAGCACTTGGAAAATGTTCAGTATCAGTTCAGCGGGAAGGTCACATCAAGAGATCCCATGTCACAAATATTTTCTCACTGAGGCAAGGACAATGCCTTACAAAATGTGTGCAGTTCTGATATGTAAATTCCTAAAATATGCAAGTAACCTCACATGGGGTTAGAATAAAAAGTTTCTCCCACAAAAAGTTAAAAGGCATAATTGCAGGAAAAAAGGGACACAAATTACTGTACAAGAGAGGTTCATGGTTCAGGAAATCTGCACGACAATTAGGCATTGACCGACAGCAAAAGAATATTACTCTGGTTCTCCTTTCCTTCTTCGGGAAGTGTTAACATTAGGTAGTTACAGTTAAAAATTGACTACATTAATCAAGCACTAAATCCTTAGTCAGTGACTGTATTCCTATTTTCAACTGATGGACTGCCTGAACATAGACTCAGGTTTTTTACATATACTGCTACTTGTAAGACTTCATAAATAACCCAACTATCAGCTTGTGGATTTCCTCAAGAATAGTTTATGCCATGAAAAGCAATGAATATTCATTCTGTTATTTACCAGAATGCTGTTTACATAAGGTCAGCTGTAACACTGGTGACCTTCAGTCCACAGTAACACCTGTAGTGACAACAGCAAGCAACTGCTGCCTCAGGTGATACAGTCTTGACTTGGGAGTCTTGACGTGGATTACTTAAATGTGTAAGCTGACACAGTTTTGGCTATTTAATTTCCATCATTATGAAAAACGTAAATAAAACTATCCACTGGCTCCCAGTATTTCTCAAGTCAAGTCCAGACTTCTTGTTCTCTTCCTCACAGGCATCTGCCTCTCGTTTTCCTCTTCCATCCACCCACCACTGTTGCTGCCTCCTGGCACTGCTCTGAAACACTGCCCACTTGGCCTTTGCAGTACAGAGCATCCCAGCTTTCCTCTCCTTTCTCCAAATCCTTCTCAGGATGCTTCAAGAACTCAGTGACTGGGAGAGGACTATATGCATTTACCTGGCAATTTCTTTGCTCGTACAAAGGACGCAAACATTCAGAAAAGTAACCAACAATAACTACTCCCTGCAAATGCCACTTGCCCATTCTAGGCTTCTACCAGAGGTTATCTGGCAAATTTTGTAGCAGCTGTGTAAGCCTCCAAGTAAACAGCTTGGTGCCCCTCCCAGGCAGAACATCTCTGCCTCTGGCCACTTCATTGCCCAGTTTCAGGAAGCCAGAGCAAAGCTGTGAGACTGTAAATGGGGCAAAGGCACACTACCCTGCTGAGAGAGAAGGGATAATCCCCAGGGTGAAGAAACAGCTGGGGCTGGTAAACCCTGAGGCCATCAGAGCTGACTCACCAGAGTTCATTTGCCAAAGACTGTGAGCTCTTCCTGGCAGAGCTCTTTATATTTGCACAACACTCAGCAGAGCTCCCATCCTGCACAGAGCTGTTGGACACTGCAGTAATGTAAACAGTAAATAAAAGTAATGCTAACATGTGATTACCATCTCTTGCTTCTGCTGGAGCCTTATCCAGGCACTGCCTTACTTTGCTCAGCTTGCACTGAACCATAAATAAATAAAGACCTTATACCTTCATAGGACAGCCCGACCTCAGTGCTGGTAAATTTTTCCTCTCCTGTCTTCAGCTGGTTCCAAGTTTACAAACTTGTAAATGTAATGTACTGACTTGTACATTAGAAGATGGAGGATAATGTAGCAATGTTGCATTTGATGTAGAAATCATCATCATGCACATAAAACAGATGCACAGGACAAGAAAGTGTTATTTGAATAAGATTGCCATGGACCTCCACACACTATTTCCCCTTCAAACTATGTTGAACTACAAAGTGCAGCAGGAAAATCTAAAAGCTCTACAGCCAATTCCTTATCTGTTGTTAGTAATAACAGAGTGGGCAGTGAAATTACCAACTGCATTCCTATAGCAAACTTCTCTGCTCTGCAATTCTCTTCTGATGCTCTAGAGGTGGTCCCATTTGCTATTCAAATTTTAGCTTCCTCTAGGCTACAGGCAGAGCCTGACATCCCTTCCAGTCTTTAACCAGAGACACCATCATATCAGTATGTAGACATATATAAATCTGGACTGCATTAATGCACCCCTTTCTTGCCTCCCTTGCTGCTCCTCTCCTCTTTGAGAAAAAGTGGGTCAAAGGAGTGTCAGAAGCTTTCTCACACCTAATGCTGTTAAGTCAGCTAATTGAATAAACATTTGTTTAACATTTGCTCCTATTTCACTAATGCACTGTGAGAATTAGAAGAATTTTATTCCCCTTCTTCCCCATCCTCCCCCTTTGTCAGGAGTGCCACTAGCTGTTATCGCAGTGACTAATGTGCTGTATGTGGCCATTATAGTCCTCAACTCTGAAATTACAGCCAGGATGAACGATAGGCTCTGCCTCTATGCTGATTGGAGTTGGATGATGATTGATTAGAAGAAAGTCAGACTACGTAGCCATGCAAAAAGAACTGCACTAAGCCACAAGCATAAACACTAAAGAGCATTTCAGCAGTGCCTTCAGAGCTATTAGATGTTTTCATATGAACAACATTTCTTACAATCCAGGTTTGTGAGTTTTATCTTTATTCTTTCAAATACTGAAATTGCTTGGATAAGAGGGTTATATATTTTTTAATATATATTTATATATATATATATTTATACACATTTCTAAGAGTAGCCTGAACTTTTAGAGGAAATTGAAGAGGCTTTGTGTCAAGTACAGCTAAATCCAGCCATTCTATATCAAACCCCTGCTAGAAAATTACTGTGCAGATGATAAGGCTGAAAGATATAATAAAAAGTGACTCTACTCAATTTACACTGCAATATTGGTATGACTGAATATTTTTCATTCAGGTGACTGATAAAATCACTAAACTGTATTGCAGATAAATAAAGGAGGCTTCTGTCAAGAATAAACACCATTAATCATGAAGTCTCACCCTCTGAGTGGCTGTGCTATGCAACTGCACAAATGCACCATCACAAGTGGCATGTGACCCACTGCCTCCTTTCTTCCCCCAGCTCCCCAGTGAAACCATCTTCTTAGGAAACTTTTCTGCTGCCTTTACAACATTTGGAAGCCTGGGAATGTCTTTTCCTTTCAAGTTTATACACAACTGCAACTGAAATAAATTTTAGTGGCTAAAAATTGAACCCACAAGAGAAAGTGAAGCCATGCAGACTGTGGCTGCATTGCTGTAAATCCAGCATTATAGTAAAAAGCCTGCGTTTAAACTGGTGAGGATGAAGTCTTTATAATTCTGAACCTGAAACAAGTAGGACATTTTTCCCCCAAGCCTTCTTCCCATTTTCTTCCAAACCCACATTTTCTTACTGGATTTATAATTTAGTTTTGCTATTTCCAGATAGGTGCTGAGTTTCTTTTTGAACATACAAACATAAAATTTCTTAACATCATAAATCTACCTCAGTAGCATCTGCAGGTCTCCTTTTGAAAAAGCGACTTACATGCTAAATAATGGACATGAGCTGAAAAAAACTTACCCAGCAAAAGCACAGTCATACAAAAAGAAAAACAGACAACTTAGGTAACCTTTTTGTAACCTGTTTTAGAGCAAGTGATGATTCAATAGTGGCCATGTTATTAAGCCAGAATGAAGCAGTGCCCTACACACTAATGAGGTTAAAAAATGTAGTTAGGTCTTCATGTTAAAGGCACTTAGCAAGCAGCCTGCTTGGCAAAGACCAACTGTGTTGGAGCAGAGGACTAATCACACAGGCAGGAATCAAATCGACTGGAAGAATTAGGAGACTTGCGGCCCCGAGGAATGTAATTCATGCAGAAAAGCAGTTGTCAGAGCGAGGCCAGGGAACTGTGTGGGAAGAAAGCAAAATAAACAGCTCAACAAAGAAAACAAAGACACTCAAATAGTGGCTTTTCTAATGCTTGAGTACACTGAAACTTTAGTGGGTGCATATGACAAAAAAGTCATCAAAGATGACCTCTATAAAAGCAATATACCGGTAAATAGTGAACTGGTTCAAAAACACTCAGAAAATGCCTGTAGATCTTTAAAGATAACCTTGACAGGACAGAGAAAGTACATACATACATGCATGCATTACTGGGAGAAGAAGAAAAACAACCAAATGGTACAAAGCTAAGAGAGTTAAAATGATTTCTACAATTACTCCTCATTTCTCTCTCTACCATTCACAGATGAGAAGAGCATGCACTCTGCATGCAAAGAGTGCTCCTGCCTGTGTGCAGCAATACTCCCTGTGAAAAAACAGCATTGCTAATTAGGATCCAGTCCCACAGCATGAGGACCAGATTACTGCATCCACCAGGGGGATTATCTGACCAGAAGGAAGAGCTTGAGGCTTGTCCTAAATCTCAAAAAAACTCATGCGCAGTTCATGGGAAGTTTTTCTCATGATGGGTATGACCCATGACAGTAAAATTAAATTTTGAAATTAACTGATATATGAATCTCACAAACACTTTGTTCTCTTGAAAAACAGTATTTTTAATTAATGTGTTATTGCTCTCATAATTTAGTGGGGTTTTTATTTTTAGAGAATGAAGCTTTTATCACCTTTAGTACTTTGGAGCCTTTCTCCTCATCTCATTCATTCACTTATGATTTGTCTAAACCCTCCCTACCTCAAACGCAAGAATGCTATGCTCACTACTGTTCCAGGAAATTTTAGCTTCTCTTCTTCCCTTAACTCCTTCCTCCCATTAAGGCAGGTGTTCCTTCTTCTGGAAAAGCACCTGAAAGTTTCTCACGTTACCTCAAGTGAACACTGACCTCAGCATTGGTTCTGTGATGCTAAGAAACACTCTTTTCCCAAATTCAAAACCAAAACAAATCCTTTCATTTCCAGTGCCTACTGTAAGACATGTTCACAATATTACAAAACTGCAATTTGGGGAAGAAAAAAATCTTTTCTAATTTTTTTATATAATAAAATAACTTCACTGTTAAAAACAAAACCAAGTTGGCAATAACAAAAGAGAAATTCAGGAACTGAATATTTCTCCTATTGCACTTGCTATGCATATTTGGTTGTGAAGGGAACATTTGACTAAAATTCTAATTTTACAGGACTACAGTCCTGACAAAACAGTGATATGAAGGTTCAGCATTAATCATTTCTGTTGAGGTATGGTTGGATTTGCTTCAAACCTCTGTACTATCATCAACAGACAGCCCAAAATTGATATTCACAGGGATTAGTGACTATTACTGAATAGAGTATCAGCTAGAATTTCTCATCTAAAACTATATGCAGCAGAAAAAAAAAATAGATTATACAAATCTACAGAAACTCCTGAATAAAATTCTACATATATACATTTTTATATAAAACACACAGATTATTTTCTGATACGCGTCTTCCCCCCCTTTCCCCTGAACAAATACATGATGTGGGAAAGAAAAGCCATTTTGAGAGTGCACCTGAGTGACAATATCAGCTGTACAGTACATATTTATGCTGTACCCAGCACTGGAGTCAAGGGGTGACCTTATGAAAACCCGACTTCAAGCTTCTCCCGCCCTCCAAACACCACCTCAAACAGCAGGTGTGCGAGTCACACATCAGCACCAACAATCATGAGAGCAGTAGGATTCACAGGTATATGAAGCACCACTTATATCAAAGGTGAATTCTGCTAAGGTAAAAGGGGAAGAAAGACATTTTGCTAACAGCCCCTTCTTGTATTTTCTCTGCCAGTAACAAAGGTCCAGGTATGGGAGCTGGCTGAAGTGCAAGCAGAGAAGATCAGGAAAACACTCAGTTCTCATGCCAGGCTGAGAAGTCTTGTCTCTATCAGGCCATCTTTTTGATCTTGCAAGCAGTAAAAGATGTTTTGCTGCTACATAGTCCACAATACAAGTTAGTCCTAACAAATGGGAAATATATAATGGTTGGAAAACTACAGCCATCAAAAGAAACAAGAGAGAAATTCCTCACACTGCTATTCTTGTTCTATTTGTGCGCAAAACTGGAGTTAAAAGCATTTCTCAGGCAAAGCTGTAACTTTGAACAACAAGCATAAAGGAAAGTAATATTTTGGCTGCATACTTTTTTTACAAGTAGTAAATTCAGTTCTGAAATCTTTGAGGTAAATGCATTATCTATATGCTGGAAGCATTATTTGTTCTCTAAACAGAGTAGGTAGATGGGTGTGTAAATGAAAACCCTAGGGGGAAAACCTGGCCAGCTTGGAACACACCTGCAGAAGCTACACATTTGCTCCCTCAGCATCTCTGCAATTCAATCTAATCACAGGCGTAGAAACACAGCTCCCAGAAAAGGAGTCAGGATGGAAGCCTGATGTCCAAGAACAAGCAAGGCAAAGGAAGACAGAGGCAGGCTACACAAGCTTTCTTGGTACTGTCTTGATGATATACACTGATAGTGATCTTCCAGGGTAAAGCAGAGAACACCTGATTGCCCCTGGTCATTCAGCTACTGATCTCTCTGCCAAATCTGTCTACACTGCTGTTAAATGGGGCTATTTGCGTTGGTGGCCTCTATAAACTGGACTAGACTATCAATCTTTTCTTCCACGGGCCAGTGGAAAAGGCATGATAAATCTAGGCTGAATTTCAACAGGAGATACAGGACTGAAAGATGTGTATCTTTAAAGAGATAGCCACTTAAATCTGATATGTTTAGAAATTGTCCCTTATGTGAAATACTCCCTAATTTTCTGTTGATCCTTAACACCAGTGGTCACAACACCTCATAAATAATGCTTTCAAGAAGATGATAGGTTAGTTAATTCCTTCAGGAACTTTGTACTCCTGACTCACAGGCTGTAGGATGTTTGCCTCTGTGTCTAACCTCTGCAGAGCCTCCAGAAAATTGCCAATGCACCTATAAAGCTGACCATAAATGCAGTCATAATCTACTGTAAATTCAGGCCTACACATGTGGTGCTGGAAGGGATTAACCACCTGATCTTCAGTGGCAACTTCATAGGGCCCAGCTTCAATGTAAACGTTACTCTGAAATAAAGTCCCAAGCCATTTCTTGGCCATGCAAACAAAATAACATTTTTCTTTATATTGTTTCCTCTATTAATCAATAACATCAGTCATCAATGATAGCTCAGCCTGGCCTGAGGCACAGAGATGAAAAACCCATTGAACACAAAACACAACACTTTCAGTGAAAATAAAGTATCACTGGGGTTTCTATCTAGCAGCACACAACACAGAATATGCAAGGAACAGCTGGTTAGTCTCCTATACCTCAGAAGCACAGCTACAACAGCCTATGTTTTGTTACAGATATGTAAACAAATATAGACTTACGCGCGCAGACACACACACACAGATACACACACACACATATATAAGAAATACAGCAGGATGAGTAGGTGGTGCCAAAAACGAGGTGTTAATTTAACTTCTGTTTTTTCATCCTTTGGGAAAGAAAAAGTGACAACTACACTCAATCCATATTCCAAGATTCTAGGACTTGATGTCTTTGTTGGGGGAGAATGGAGTCTAAATCAGGGAAAGATAGTGTGAGAGTGTGATGAAGATGCTCTGTGCTCCTAAAACACATGCTACTCATCACTCACATTTCTTGGAGTTTATACCTACTCTAACTTTAGGGAACTTCCAATTCACAACACAGGAATCTCACAGGTACACTTTAAAAAAAGAGGAAAAAAAAAAAGAAAGAAAAATCCCCACTAAGACTGTAACATTTCAGCTCTCTTTGAAGCAAGATTTAACATGAGTGGAAGAATTGTGCTGAAAAAAAAGGAGTCTGTCACAGTCCAGTACCTCACAGGCTACTGCAACAAGTTTGACAGCAGCCTCTATAGAGTTGGCTTGCTTCTGGTTCACTGCACGTGAATACCACAGTCAATATCTGCTCACTCAACTAATACTGCTGACTACAGCACAAAGAACACAGGAATTTTGTCCAAGAAACCACAGGCTCAGAGCCTTTGAATGTGCACTATATTTAGAGCTTGCATTCTTTGCAGCTGATAACAGAATGAGATAATAGAAATTTCAAGCAGCAGAACTCAAGCATTGCAGCTTTCTATACATTTTTGTTTAAATGTTAAATTAAGGTAATGATCTACATGTTCTCAAAGGTTTTACCATTGAACATGTTTTTCCAAGCATTTTGTTAACATTTTACCTGTAATCTTCCATCTTTCTCAGGCTCTGAGTAGCTCCTTGCATTAGTTTTAACTGCAGAGATTTAAAATTACTCAGTCCATGACAAATGTAAGCAAAGATATTCACCCTATTATGTAAAGAGGATGCACACACACACACACACACACACACACATTAGCCCACTTTTATGCACATTTGCTCACAGCAAGCACCCAAACAACTTGAAATCATGTCTAGTTATTCTTCAGTTTACAGTAAAACGTTACATAGAACAGTGACCTGAGGCATAACTTTGCTGGCCATTCTTTTTGCTTCCATCATCCCTTAATTCCCGCTGGTCTGAAAGCTCGCCTTAGGGAACCACTTCTCACTGGCAGCCAAGAATTCATCTAAGGACTGTTAACTGCCCAGACAGGGTAAATCAGCTAAGTGGCAGTGCTGACGAGTGCTGATAGACACCTCACTGCCCATACACCTTGGAACTGCTCCTCTGCAACAGCGTAATTCATAAAAACTTCCTAAAGAATTCCTTTCACTGCACTGGGCTCCACCAGACAAACCTGTGGCTCTCTTTGTATCAGGTGGAGAGGAGGCAACCGATCCCCTTTAGACCATCGGGGGAGTGCTCCTGAGGGCTTTTGCCAATTTTTCCTCCCCTTGCATCACAGGGCAGGATGCCCTGTGCATTGTTGCTACTGCAGAGTGCTGAAGAGAGGTGGTCAGCCAGCTGCCAGCCACTGGTGGCACGTCTTGCTCATTAGGGCTGGGGTCTGCTGCCACTCGAGTGCTTTTCTCAACATTATAAAAAAAAAAACAAACATGAACCAAAGATTTGGGGGAACTTTCTACCAAGAATTTTCAACAAAACAAACTATTACATTCTAAAAGCTCTTCCTTCTACATTAAAAATTTCACCATAATTTTCCCCTAATTTCAATTGCTGCAACTTCCCCAGACAGCCTGAAATCAAGCTGGCTGTATAAAAAGAACAAAGACCCTCTGTTAACGCAATATTTATCTGCTGCTATTGTTTCTCCTTTATAAATCTGTAGTTCCTTGGCATTACAATTAGCTACTCCAGAGAAAATGATTATGTCACAAAGTATTATCCACCACAGAAACAGATGAATGATGTGAACCAAATGTAATCTGGTGTGCTTAGAGGCAATTCTGTTGACTTTCATGTAAATGTGCTAGCTTAAAACGGGGATGGATTTTAGCAGTGAATCCTTATTTGATCTAAAATTTATTTTTCAGCAGAAATTAAATAAGATCGTTTTTCCTAAATACTGCTTTTCCCTAGAAGAGAGAGAGCAAATCAGTGAGAAATACAGAAGAGCTGAAATGACTGTGCAGTAACTTCAGACCGCAGTTTACCTAAACAAATGAATGTAACAACTTACATAAAACAGCTACATCAAAAATATTTAACTATTTTTATCCACATCTTAACCTACTTTCTTTTCTTTTAAAAGGTAGCTCAGAATCAAAAATTTAAGAGAAACACTTAACCTTTTTTTTCTGCAATTCAATAAATGACACTACTAATTTGCTTTCCAAACTTTTTGCACTTTGAGATAGTTTTTAAAAACACTTTGTTTCTGAAGCCACACTGCAAGCATTACAAAGCTAATGAAGGAGAATTCACATTTTGCAAATCTTAAGGTAAATACCATTGCATAAGAATGAACGAAACGCTGATTCACTATTTTAAATGATGCAAAACTATAGACTGAGTGAGATACCACAGTTTTAGCCTGGACAGAAGCTTCCTATTCACAAGCTTTGTAAAAGGTCTGGCACTGAAAGAAAACTATCTGCTGAAGTTTATGTGTGGGCATTTGGCCCTGGTATTTTATTTCCCTGAATAATCACTAAGGAAAGAGGGATACACGCTGCTTGCAGAGCCTACAACATGCATATCTGTGGTACATAACAAATTCTGTATAACCTTAACGAGTCACCAGACCATGCTGATTCCTTCTCAGAGACTTGCTATAAAAATCCTCCAGGCTATGAGCAGCTGCTTATTCTGCATGCTGCACTTCACTTCCAAAGACAGGTTTCTTTGGGTGTTTCACATTTAATACAAGATTTCTTCCTGTTTAAAGAAAATACTTTCACGGATGATTTTGGGAAGCTGTAACTACAGTCATCTTTTCATGTCCCAAGAGCTTCCCAGTCTTTCTTCTTTGATGGCTCCTGGCTAAACCATAAAACCCATTCCAAGTCTTAAAGTAATTAAAGCCAATTCAATGAGTGATGTTTTTCATGCTGGGTGGGGTTCTCCTTCCCACTGTGAAAGGATCAATGAATGCTCTGACAAGCTGACAAACTCCTTGCCAAGTCTACAGCTTAGAGGTACACTGAGGTAAAGCAGCAGGTAAAAGATTTAAGAGGTTTAAACACTCAGATTTTAAAAAATAAATTAGAGCTTAGAAATGAAAATGAAAAGAAAACTCATAATGTCAGGGACAAGGCTGGGAAAACATAAACATCCTATCAAATGTGTGACAAGCAGTTTCTCCCATAATCAAGGATATGCTTTAATCTTCTCACATTTGGGCATCCCCTTTTTTGCTGCATGGTCCAAAATCAGACGATGATAAAAGCTGAGTGTCTGGGCCTGACTGTGCTTTTCTTTCCACCCTTGTGTAATTGGTGTGTGTATAAACTACGTATGAAATAACATATCTAAGAATCAGACTCCCTTTCTATCAACTTGGAGCTGACTGCAAGCAAAACACATGCTTTGGTTTAGAACCAGAGCATTGAGAAAGTTCAAAATGTCTGTTCAAGGCATTTTGCTCATGTTAGGCACATACACGGTGTTCCGGATGTGTATCCTTTCAGGGCATAAGAGTGGCAATCTTGCTAGTCTCAATCAGCATTAGGAAAAAAAAAAAAGGAGCTTGGAATACTGTCGATCCTAGGGACCTAAAATACACCAGCTGTACCATGCAACTTCCTCCTGGCAGGGGCATTCTCCCCTGACTGTAAGCATATGGGTAGCACCTTCCCTTAGATTTACCTGCTCACTCTTCCTCATGCATAGTCCACAGCTAAGGCAAAAGGGATGGCAGAAAGAGATGGAGAATAAAGGGATGAATATTTTCAAACATGCATGATGCATCTTGTAATGCATTCAGCCCTGAAACTTTAGCTTTCCACTAGCCACCTGCAACCACTCCGGCATGTACACAAACCACTGCCCCAGAGCCATTCCTGATATTGCCAGCTGTGACAGTGGTTACAGGGGTTTTCAGGTGAGGGAAGAGACAAGAAGGTTGACTCCATGTTCAGAAGGCTTGATTTATTATTTTATTATATATATTACATTAAAACTATACTAAAAAGAATAGAAGAAAAGCTTCATCTCAGAAGGTTAGCTAAGCTAAGAATAGAATAGAAAAGAATGCAAAGAAAGATCTGTGGCTCAGACAGAGAGAGAGAGCCAGCTCTACTGTGAGTGGTCACTAATTCCAAACATCCACAGGAGACCAATCACGGATCCATCTGTTGCATTCCACAGCAGCAGATAACCATTGTTTACATTTTGTTTCTGAGGCCTCAGCTTCTCAGAGGGAAAAAATCCTAAGAAAGAGGCTCATTTTCACAAAAAGATGTCTACAACAGTCAGCTAGCTGACTGTTGTCTCCTGCCTCATCTCTGCAGGAGTATGTTCCCTCCACAGCCACAGTACCAGTGCCTGAGGATAGGTCACCTTTAAAGGCTGTCCAACTCAACCTTGAAATGAAGCATACTGGGAAAAACCTCCTGATGCAACTTGGTTGAAGCGTGGGAATGAATGAATGGCCAAGAATGGCTTCCTAAATCGCCGAATTTCAATCCATCAGTAGAATTTTGCCTCTGCCTTAGGAGCTTTTCTTTTAAATTAACAAATAAAAACTCTTGTCCTAGCTAAGACAGATTTTAAAACTTGTGGGACTATGAAGTTATTTACACTTGCACTGTCATAAGAATAGACATCCTTCTTCTTCTTCTGTTCACTGCTAATAACTCTCATTCCAAACAAAGACATCTAGCAACTGGAAGAGTTAGCCAATAATAAATTTGTGATTTGGATCTCGAAGAAAAATAGCATACTCATGGTATTAATTTCAAATAAACACCCTCATTAGCAGTGTGATTTTGAATCACTGCGCACCAACCAGCGAAGCCATCACACTCTAATTGATGACCTAGCAGATGTCAAGGACCAAAACAGAGATAAGCTTCAGCTCCTCCTTTAATATCATACTTTAGAAATCAGTTTTGGAAATTAGGAAAATTAGGAAAAAGATGGACAAAAACAACAAAGAAAATCAAAGCAAGGAATGTGATTACTAAAGCCATGCTTCTTTTGCTTTGTTTTAATCATATGGTGTTTATCACACAATTCAACCTCCTTGTTCAATATAAAGCAGCAAAACTGAATTACAGTTTACTGGATTTTTTTTAAACTGAATTTGAGAAAACACAATAATAAAAGGAAAACACAAGCCCCCACCTCAATTCTGCCAATCATCCATTGCTGCTGAAGAATAACTCAAGTTGCATACATCTTCCTGAAGTATAAACCAGAGATGTACTGTAGAAATTCCAAAATACACAGCCCTAACAGGTTTTGGTAACACAAAGTGACACATTTCAGTACATATTCATAAGGGTTGGGGGTTATTATTGGGCTGTAATTGCAGTTGTTCTAACATGTAATAAGCCATGGCTGGAAAAACAAAGGCAGGTTAATTTGTGATTTCCTCTACTCATTCAGAGGCAAATTAAGTGTCAAACAGCTAATACAGAACATATTTCATTTTATGAGATTTTAATTTAATTCTGCACCATATCGTTGATGCCTTAATGTAGGGTGGTTTATCTAAGAGGAAGAGCAATTTATAAGCCTCTTTCAATTGAAATCTTTAATGATAGGATACGATAGCATAATTACAGCAATGCCTGCTAGTCCTACTATACATAAGCATCTGTCAGCAATTCCATCATAAACATAAGCCCTTATTTTAAGGGTTTATACCTCAAATTATAAAATTCAGCTCCAGGCTGAAATTTGGGATGCAACAGTTCTGATCATCAGCAATTAAACTATAAGAATCACATATACATATATATATATATATATATATATATTTTAAATATATATAAATACATTTACTTTTTAGAGCTGTAAGTACGTAAGAGCCCTGTAAACATCTTTAAAATTCCTGCTTTCTTTTTTCTTTTTTCACTTGGCCAGTGTTCAAAATTATGTGCAGACACGGTAGGTACCATGCAGACAAGGCCCTCCTCACATTTTTTCTGCACTTGTATTATACCTAAACTAATTCCACTAAGGCTTGACAGGTTCTGGAACATATTTCAAGGAGCTTGGATAACTAAAATCATGCCTCTTTTTTAGTTTTATTTTTAATTTATATTACATACACAGATTTGAAAGTACTACAAAGCTGAGGAGAAAACTACTCATACAATGAAGTCATTGTTGAAGCTGTAAGTAAACATTAGCTTCCTGACTGGTTTCTTGCCATTTTCTCTCAGAATTCTCAAATATCTTCTCAATTCAGTTCTTTCTTCTTTATTTTTTTTTCTTTATTTTTTTAAATGGGTACTAGGACAGCAGTTCAAGTAATGGCTCCAAATGATCCCAGGTAATCCTAAATGCTACTAACACCTGGCTTTGTAAAACTTGCAAGAAAACCACTGGGTGCCTACCTCACATGTACATACATTAATATATTTTCCTGAAAACTGCAAAAGCATGACAAACCATAACATCTCCAAAATGTTGAAGTCTAAATTACTTTTTTTGAAGTTGCTTAGTTACCTTTTTATATTTAATTACATCAACCCATACATACAACAGCCCCAAGTGTCCACTACAGCTCATCATTGCAATGGTGACATAAACCAAATGAGCAAAAGGATCAACAAAAGTTAATGGGGGAAAATGGCCAATATAAAGGCAATTTTGAGTTTAAACCTTGGGCTGATATCAGAGTATATTTCAAAAGCAGCTGCCTGCAGTCATCACATCTGGCTAAGACCTCCTTGCCTCTGCAGGGCCCAGCTGAATCGCCACTTAATCAGGGAGCAGGGGCGCACAGCACACAGGGCACCTTTCCATTGAAGGAGCATGATTTTGGGGTCAAAGGGGACTACCTCTACAAACAAGGTATGAAAAAGGCATTTTCAACATCTTTTGGGGCTCTTACAGAAGTCTTGGCACTGAGAGCAGTGTAGACTGCTAGTCTTGATTTCCCACTGTCACCCAAAGCAGGTAACACTGGTCTGCCCAGCCAAAAGCCCTGCTGCAGGCTTGGGGTGCTGTGGACTGGGTTCATGGGACTGAGGCTGCCGGGAGGGCTCAGCTCAGCAAATGCAGGAAGGGTCCCACATGGCACAGACTTCCAGAAGCCTCTTCCAAGCTGGCAGGCAGTACTTGGGTCTTGGATGATGGTCCTCTGCTGATGCAGGATAAAACTCCCTACCCCATCTGTCCAATACAAAGAGCAAGGGAAATTCTCCACTAGCTTCAGAATGAACAGGATCATCCTCCCCAGCTCCCCAAAACCTCCATCCATGTAGAATATTGACTGCAATGAAAAATCTAGGATGACCCTGTAATGACTGTCTGAGCCTGCCACCTTCAGCTTACAACAGTATTTAGCAGCAAATTTAAGCATGTATTTGAGTGTACTTTATTATGTGGTAGATTGTGGTGCAAATGGTGATGCATCTGAGGAACCCTGAGGAATAAATCACACATTTCTGTTCTCTCTCTTTCTATAAATACCCACTTTTCCTCTAATGCCCAAGAAGACTGCAACACAGATTTATTACTTACCTCCAGGCAAATTTGCTCTGAAATTACAATTCAGTAATAGAAGACTGACCCAAAAAAACCTGTTAGTAAAATATTGTGTGTGTACTTGGGCATGTAGTTAGGATTGTTAATATCAATTAATTCTGCTCACAGAGGAGGACTTGTTTTAAAACAACTTCATTTTTCTTCTGCATATATGTAATTACACAGCTGTAACTAATAGCCATAGAAAAGCAATCTGCCATCTAAACAACTAGCATTATTCTTCAAAGTATTACTTGTGCTTTTCTTCTTGTATTTCCTCAGTGTGAGAGGTGATTAGTAGATATGATTAAATGTATACATCAAACCCTTTAGTGAAGTACCAAGCCCTGCTTTTCGGCTCCATTTTAAATGGCATTTAGCAGTTCTGGACACATCTACTGGTTTATTCTGCAATGTTGATACCCGTCTCCCCATATGAATAAGATAAAATTTATTTCTACAGGATTTCACTACTACCACCCTTTTCTATGCATGTTATCACTGGTATTCATTTCTTTTATCTTTGTGTAAACCATGTGCTCTATCACATTTGCCATTTTGTTTGGGTGACATTCCCATCAATCAACCGATTGCCTATATGTGCACACAACAGGGACTAAGAAAATTTACCAAAAATTTCATTATGCTTCATAGCAGTCACTAGGGAAGAAAACCAACCTAATGGTTGTTTTGTAAACAAACCTTTGCCATGAAAGGAAATTTTAGCCATGAAGAAAACCAAGCTTAATACAGATTAGATACATGTTTATCTGGCTATATTCCACAGGGCTCAGCACTTCTTAATTTAGCCTTTATAGAATGACATAATATAGAATAAATGTCAGCAAAAGACATAGGTAACCTTTGCCAGCTACCTACTATAACAGGAATTCCTCAAGCACCAGCATGGGTTTTGCTTTATGAACAGATAACTTCAATTCTTTCCAAAAGTAAATCTCTCACTTTGGACAGGCTGGAAAAGTGCTTCAGGTACATGGTTTCAAGCATTGCAAAGGTTCATGTATTTGTCCATTCTTTCAGGAAGCAAGCGGGAACACTGAATACTCACACATGCAGAGGAGGAATGGGAGATGGTTCATAATGGTAGCGTCCCTCATGATGTCTTGCATCAATTGGTACAGGAGGGTGGAATGCTGGAAAAAGGTGAGGAGGATCTGAAAAAACAAGCAAGGTTCCCAGATCTGAGTATCTCCAATGATTTTTTAAAAACAACATTCATAAAGACAGAACAGATACTGAAAAGCATGTGTTAAGAGTCTATGACTTAGGGGTCACAATCTCCTTCCATGCTGCTATCAATCAGGTCTGTCTGAGAGTAGAAGTTGGCCCACAGTGTTTGCATGAATATGTATTTACTAATTTTAATATTCTCTTTTTATAGCTTAAATGGAAAAGGGCATTAAAAAAGTCTTTAATAAATAATTATGTGCCCATATACGAAGCACCAGATCAAAAGGACCATCACATCTTTCATAAGCATTCCTGATTTATTTATTTTGTATTAAAACAAGAAAAAAATCATCCCAGGAAAAAAAGCCTAAGCAGAGAATACAATGCAATAAAAACATACATCCTCAGAGATGTACACACAGTCCTACAACAGAAAGCCAAACTGAAGTGACATGCTGAGAAATGTTAGTAAAAGTGGAGTAAATCAGACAACGATGTTCGAAGGCAAATGTGACTGGGAAAGGCCATATTGGAGATGTTTAACTGCACCACACCAATGGCTCAGCCTGGAGGAATGTGTGTGAGGACAGAGGGACTCATTTCATACCCAGCTATTAAAAAGGAAGGGAACTTTCTTTGTCCCCATGACCAGAGACCCAGGCATTCATGGCTGCAGTAAGCTCCCCTGCTCTATGTTCTCCATGGCTTTCACAGGATGGGGGATTTTGCAGCTGTCAGAACTCCTGGTTCCCGCTGCTTCCGGAGAGCATCAAAAATAGGCTGACAAAAGGGGGAATGCACCCTCAGGGCTCTGCCCTTAGGAGTCAGGCACTGGCCCATCCTCCCCATGGCTTCTGCAGCCAGATTGTCCCCCAGCTTCAAGGGGCACAGGTCACACAGACCACAGCTCTCCTCACCAGCACACCACTGCGATCTGTGCACCTCAAAATGTTACACGCTGCTCACCACTGCCTCCCAAACACTCACAATTCCAACAAAATGCTAAGCACCTCCAGCGGCATGAAACAAACTGATCCGGCACAACCATTACCCAATTGCCACTTTGGGTGATGTCATGTGTTTATCTGACACCAAAGGCTGAGAAGTACAGACATTAGGTCATGTCATGGATTTACTAAAATGCTTCTAGAAAAAAAGGAAACTTCAATTGGGTACTGGCAGTAAAACTAGTTCTACTCCAATTCTGCCCACCAGCTCTTGAAAGTATCTTTTCTTTATATTTCCCACCTTTCCTCTTCGTCAAAATGTAAATCTCCTCTTAGATGTTATTATTTATGAAAGCAATTCCCTGGTCTCTACTAGAGATGGTTAAAAAAAAAAAAAGGATTTTTCCTCATCATGATTTAAAAAGTTGGGCTGCTTTATTATTGCTTTTTGAAGTGCGGGAAGAATGAGAGGAACAAACCTCATTCCCTGAGGGAATTCACACAGGGGATGAAGGGGAAATCATTTCTGAGGAACTATTCCCTGTATTTCAAGAAAGCCTGGAAACATCTGACACAGACTGTCCAGTTACACAGCTTGATTTTGTGAAAGGACATCAGCATGTGACTAGCCCCAGCACATTTCAGCCATTTACTGACTTAGGAACCATAAATGAAAAATAATTGTGGTTTATGATGTAAGCTGGGAGCTCAAACTCACAATATTCTTAATTCTGACTCTGCTGCACCAACTGGACCTTGGCATGCAATCTGTTATGAGCTTCATTCCCCATGCCAATCCCTCATGGTCTCAAATGGAGATAAAAAAATGGGTCACAGATGATCGGGAACACATTGTCATTGAGTGGAGGATGCTTGCTGCCACCTCCTGAACACATTCCCCAGCAGACCCCAAGGCAAAGGGGAAAAGGGACATGGGAAGTGTGTTTTAGCACATCTCCCTGCCTGCCCTTTCCCCTGCTAAACTAGTATTTGACTACAGCAGCATAAGCCAAAGGGAGTAGGTTTGAAAGCAGATGTCTTAGCATTTTACAGTATAAAGTCTTCCACCATTTTTTCAGCAAAAAAGGAAGTCACTTACACCCTCATAAATGCACAGGCATAGGGCAAATCCTTCTCTGCCCTATGTGTCTCCTTCAAAGAGTGAGTCTGGAGAGCACAGGTAAGACCACAGAGATTTTGCTACCCATATTCATGTCAGACAGGATGTGGTTCACCCGGCCAAAACACGAAATCCCACTCAGGATGCCAAGCCTCCTCACTGTCCCACCGTGACCCAGCCTGAGCACCTACCCATTAAAAGCAGTCCTAGTAATTATGCAATGAAACACCATTTGACCCTCCTCAATGTCTAATTTACTTTCCACTGAGAAATGGAAACTTCGTATTAAACAACCCAAAAAAAAGGTATTTTTCTCTGTGGGGCTTATGCAGTGCAGATCATCAACAAGTTTTATTTATGCATGGGCTATAAATCTCCAAGAATATCTTTTTGAGTCCTCTCACATTAAGCGCCTTCGTATATCTTGGTTGCATCTTGTTTGTAGTTTCCATCTGGGAAACAGCCGTACTCCATCATGGCACAGGGAGCTGTCTCTGTCAGCCCTGAGCCGTCCAGAGCAGAGCTGCATATCAAACCCCAATATAATTATCTATCTCACAGTTTATTATTTACACATGAGCAATACAGCTGGTGAACATCGTAACTCAAGTGTATGTGTAATAAGTTACTACACTGTAGCCATCTCTTGTTGCAACCCTTAAGAAAAACCACATGATGACTTTTCCAAAGTCAGGCTAAAACTGCTGAAGCAGAATAAAGTGCCACTAAACCTGGCTACCTCCTATTTATCATACAATTTCCTGACTGATGGTTCCACAAACCAGCTGCTAAGTGCTGTGTACTCTACTGTCAGCAGACTAACATGCTAAATGGGAGACAGGGAGAATAATGTACAGAACTACAGAACTGGTGGAGTCAATTTTACAGATGGAAATCAAATCCTGCCATGTTGGGTCAGCCCTCAGCACAAAAAGTAGCTGGCAAATTCTACATGCTTGGGGGCCCAAGACCACTCCACTTGAAAAAGCACTGAATATTTATATGGAAAGACTCTGAGATCAGAGAGCTGCCAAAGCACCCATCATCTAAGGCTTCACCTGGAATTCACTTGAAACGGCATAAAATGTAATTGTTTGACGTGTATTTATATGGAAATAGATAATAAGTTTACAAAGCAGTAACTGAGGCTGTAACCAGTTTCACATTGACTTTTCATATCCCACCCAGTAACTATTTCATTAAAGGCACCATCAGAATATAAATGGCATGTTCTGCCACAATTATTGATACTGTAGGTAAGTAAAAAATTGAGTGAGACTAGTTAGGCTAGAATTGAATCTGAACCTATCTGACTCACAGTTGTTTGTACAAGATGCTTTACCTATCTACAAAACCAGGGGGAAAACTCAGTGTAAAAGACAGGATAGATGCTCTGACTATGTTTTCATTAATTCATTTAAACCGTGAGGGAAAAAACTCTTACCCTCAGCAAGGAGAAACTCCTCTCACCAGAACAAACCAACAAAATCTAACTTTTTATTCTGCTAAGGAAATTACTTATTACCTTCTTAAAAATTCTGGCTAAGATGAAAACTTACAGAGAGTATGCCAGGCAGTTTTCTTACAGACATCCAAATGCAACGGTGAATTCCTGGGCCAATGACATCCTTGCAGAGACTGATGTAAGTGTACAGTACATGGACAGATGCTGGCTGTGTATTTGCAGCCCTCAACTTCAACTCAGTAGAAGTACTTGATTCTGTGCATAAATTCAACTGTTTTCAAGAACTTGTAAGGACATGCCAAAGCACTGGAAATATATTTGAAGACATTGCTCACACATTGCTGAGTTTGGTAGCTATTCCTGCTTTTGGAATTCTCTGCTGCCTACTGCTGAAAGCTTCCTTCAGATGTTCTCCTGTGTCCTGCACCACTAGCGGGTCTCCTTAAAACAAAGTGTGAGACACAGCTGCCTGTAATGCTACAAACTCATCAATTTTATCACTGTGAGATTTTCTGGAAAATATGTCAATTTATGCTGACTTTCTGTTGTGTAAAACCTGCCTTCTTATTTCTCCTTCAAGAATCATTGTTACCTTCTTAAAGAAGTGAATAGGATCATCTCTCTCCAATTACAATCATTCCCATACAGGAAAAAAGAAGAGACCTACTCTTGTTCTCTGAAAGTCGACAACCTAAGTCTCTGCTGCAGTATGAAGAGAAAGAAACTGGGAGAAAGGACAGGTATGTATGATCCTTGATGTTGAACAGCAAAACTGAATTGAAGTCTGATGAGATTCAATTCGCAGCAAGACTTGTTGGAAAGGGGGATGATGCCAGCTGGCTCAAAGGTGCTCTGCAATACCCTGAGAGGATGGCAGAAGGGTTAGGCTGCTACAAAGCTCACTGAAGTTTGTGAGAACTTCTGTACACTCTAGTCTCTCAAATATGCTTTACTTAGGTGATCACTACATTTGGAAAGCTCGGCTGTGATGGGGATATGAGCAAAACACTCTGCCCTCAGTTAGCTGACTTGCTGAAGCCCCTTGTGATTCCTGCCACATGCTTGAGGGAGATGGCTGCTGAAATGACAGGCTGCCTTTTTCAGCACATCAAGAAAATATTTGCTACCATCTGTGGCAAACCCTAATGTAATAACCGTAGAAGATGCCTGCACTGGCTTGAACTCACCCAGTGTGGCCCCGATGTCTGCACCTGTGTCGTGAGGTCAGGGCCAAGAAAACAAGGTCCCAAGCCCAACACAGGAAGCCCTCATTATGCTTCAGCACATTTGTCCTTAGGACAATCAGCTCACCAAATTACATGTCAGGGCTGAGCCAGGTGCAAACTTCTATCTCAGATATAACCTCACTTGAGGTGAAATCTCCTTCCTGTTTAAATCCATTACAGTCTTGATGCCGAATGACAGTACCATGCTTTCACACCAGATGTAACAGATACAGTATGAAGCAAAATATAGCCTCCCTGTTAATGTCTTTTCAATATGCAGAACAGTTTTGAAGAGTTTGCCAGCAAATTTCTACACTTCCTTTGGTTCACAAGCTGATCACCAGATGAGAATTTTCTAATATTCAGCTTTGCAGAGTCCCTAAGGGCACCACTGTTTCTTCACGTACATTTCCTTCAACTGATCTGAACGTTAATGGTATTGCCAGGTTTTATGGCAAGAATTAGGTTCTTAGTTGCCAAGCAAAGATCTTATTTTGGATTTCTGTTTAATTACATCTTGCATTAGGGCTCAATAAGAGCACATGTTGTCTCTGAGGGTTTTTTTAGTTCTCTCTCAATAAGGGGTGATTTATGTTTTCTACATCTGCTTATACAGAGGCTTTAATCAGGAAGAAGAAATGACTGAGCCACAGCTACACGTTAATGCATGCACTTCACTTAACTCTGTGCACTTTGAAGAGTTTCCCTATGGTGACTGGGGCTGCTGCTTCAAGTGTGGCTGGTTGCCATCTGAAGCACTGCTGGTTTGCAGGCTGATCCGCTGCCGTGCTACAGCCAGTTATCTCAGGATGCCTTCCCGTGGGTCTGTGTGGGCATGCACACACACACTGCCAAAGTGGCAACAACCACATTGACATGGATGCAGCTAACTCACCATCTGACTTCACAGAGAAGGGGATTCTAAATAGGGAAAAGGAAAAGCCATGGCAAAGCTGGAAAAAAAGTCAAGTAAGTATATAAAGCCAAGAAACAGAAATTGAGGAAAATAACTTTTAAGGGGCAAGTCCTCTCCATTCCAGTAGCACTAAATGTTAATTGTGATTACATATAGTAGATGTAACACATTCAGAGAATAGACAATTTTCCATTGGCTCACTTCCCTTCCTTGAGTCTGTGTGTATTAATGATGATCAAACTTCCCCTTTCTACCCTCTGCTGGTGCTCACAGAGCCTATGTACTGATCTTAAAACTAAACCACAGGAGTTCCAGGCCAAGGCTCACAAACCAGAGCAGAGCTCCAGCTCTTGTTATGGCTGAAAAATAATTTCTATCTTTGCAAAAACAAACATTAAGACTTTGGCTCATCTTAGGTTCCTGTCATCCATTTTAATAACTTTCAGTTTGTAAATCTAAACACCTTGTGGGAACATGTTTTATTGTTAGCAGTTCCACAACAACCATTATGCCAAACACTTGAGGGAGGAGCAGTTTTTGTGCTGGAATAAAAGTTGCTGGAACTGGTTTCATCAGTTGGCACTGAGAGGTGTTTTAATATGCCAGATTTGCTGCAGGTATTGGCTAAATAACTGCTGGATTGATTTCAGTTTGAACACTTTATTATTCTTTCCAGTCAATGCAACTCTGCTGTCTAAGGAGCAGGACTGCCTTCTGGAATACTAACTAAACTTTCTCAAGTCCATTCAGCAGACTCCAGTGCTTACTGCCATTTGCTCATCCGGAAATAAAAAAAATTAAAAAGAAAAAAAAAAGAAAAAAAAGAAAAAAAAAAGGAAAAAATGTAGTAAGAAATATATTGCATGTACAAAACACCTTGAACAGAAAGCCTCCAATTCTTTCAGAACATAATTTATGATTCATCACAGCCCAGTGATGTGCAAATGACCGTTTCCACTGTGATGGATGCACAGGTAAGCGAAGAAATAACTCCTTTTCTGCCCTGATCAATGAACTTGCCTGGTGAGTGGGATGGGAAAAGCACTGCTGTCCCACAACCCTCTTGGGACGTACTTTTTAGAGGAGGAAAGCCAAGTCACTCCATTAGCCCAATCTGCCCAAGAACTAACAGCAGATTGGTGGAAATGCACCAGGAATATCCTGCCTTCCACCCAAGAAACACTGACTGCTTCATCCTATAAGCAACCTTAAAAACTTTAATGAAGAGGAGCACAACTGCATACACCCAGCACCTATACATTGGCCCATGGTCTCAGGAGAAGAGGATGACAAAGCTCAAAACCCATTACTTAAAGGTATAATTGTCTCATCTAACACAGCTGGTTCTTGGTACAGCACAGCTCATGTTTTTCATAACCTCTGGATCACATGCAGCATTTCTTTAAAAACTTAATAACGTGGTTTCTGCAATGAAAATGACAAATTGCCCTCTGCCCGGAAGCTGACAAAAGAGATCCCTCCCTCTTCTACCTCCAAAGGACGTACAGTAACAAAATAATTCAGCTTCTGCTCTGCAACAGTTGCTGCCTTGCTGTTCCTGCTCCTAACTTCTCATGCCACCATGTGTCAGCGCAGCCTTCACCACTTCAAAATGCATCCCTAAAAATTATGAAAACCAAAATGAGCAACCATGTTTAACTCTCAAGAATCACAAACTGGTTTTACCCAGCTGCTCTGGAATGCTTCCCACCTTTTATTACACATGTGTATGAAGGATCACATCCTCAGCATTTCCTCCTCTGCAAGCAGCGAGTAATTTGATCCATAACCACAATATATACAAAAATCATTTCTACCTATCTACCTCTTCATATCCATTTCTGTAGCACACTACAAATTCCAGTGGTTGAAGGTGAGCTACAAAGTGGAAACTGAGGAAATTAAAAGATTACAAACAAAATAAATCCTGATCCACACTGGTGAGAACTAAAGAAGAAATCTCACAGCAAGGCTTTCAACTCCAAAGAACTTCTAAGCAGAAGTTTAATGTGGCCTTCCTGAAGCAGGAAGGAGGTGCTGCCACAGATCAGCTTGGTTATTCCCTAAGGCTCAACACAGCTCAAAGAATGCATTTGAATGTCCTCATATCAGCTGGACAAATTAACTTAGCAATGACAAATATCTGTAATATGCAAAGATAAATGTGGCTAAGGAAAGGCAACAGAAATCTAGAACCTGGCAGAGGTGGGGGACTAGAAATACCCATGTATTGCTGATTTAATGTGGGAACAAATGAAGACAAGTTAGGTAATTCAACAAGCTTTGGTGACATTCTTAGAAGTTTGTAAGCAGCAATGAGTCAGTCAGCAAACATTATTTGTTTAAACAATGGTTTGGAGACTTGTGTGCTTTTCTGTGTAGCAGAATCAAGTTTAAAAGCTATTTGAAAGGCCAAACCTCAAACAGTTGGGTATCAATATAGCACAGGGAAAATCACTGTAGCTAAACAGATTTTCAACAGCTGAAGGTCTGGACCACAGTGTGAAAGACTTGGAAACAGGTTATACTTAGAAGCTTTGGTGAGTGTTTCATGGCACGATAGGAATTAGAGAGGAAAATGTATAATTACATAAATTATATCTATTTTTAGATATTAAAACTCCTCAGATTCTATGGGATGAACTATCAGATGGACACTGAGAGATTTCTTTTCCCTGTTGTTCAAGCTCATTTTTAAAAATTTCATCCAAATATTCATAACTATTTAGCTTCTCTCTGTATCATCCTTAGCAATTACACTCCTGAGGTGTTTACATTCTTCAAGCTCTTGCAGATGAGTAGATAGTTATTACACATGCTGTCAGGCTACTTGATAATATACATTTATCGCAACCTTTAAGCTCTCTGTCCATATTCTAAATTAACTACAGTGATTTGTTTCTTCTTTCTGTGTTTCTTCCAGGTTGGGTTGATGACACTGCACTCTTGGGCATCAGATTTTCATGTTTCATGACACTGTTTAGGAGGAGGCAGCCTTAGAAATTTACAATAGAAATAACCTGTTTCTGAAAATTTCCCTTTTTAGCAGGGATATATGTATTTCTTACACACAGTCTCAAAAACTATTACCTTTCATTTTTCCCCTTTGAGACAGTGTATTCATTATGTGGCAGTGACTTTACCTCCCATTTCTAGGGGACTGCTGGTGAAACAGGCACTGCTCAAGTAAAATAAAGTCAAGACAACCCAATTCTTGGTTGGACATTTCCAAATGCTTGACTTTAAGCTGTTTTCTTCCTCCATGTTCTCTCACCTTCCCTCAGCTTCTTAGAGACTTCTTCCTCTGTATTTCATTTTTATGCTGGTTACTTTTTGTTTCAGATCATTACTGAAGATGGAAAGCACAGTGAGTTCCCTTAATTTGCCCTATTGACATGTATTCTAAGTGCTCGCTCAGCCTGTTTTTGAGATGTCATATGGTCAATATTCCAATCAATCTTAGTTATTTTTACAAGCCAAAATTTGAGGAAAATATTTTTTTTAACAAAAAGGGCCATAGTTAAATTATGTCACTTCCCTGGGCCTCAGCCTGGTCACTGTTAACAGAGAGAAACCTTTTCTGAGACACTCTAAAGCTCTTCACTGAAAAGTCTCAATAAAGAGCTAAAATGACAGTATTTTATTAACTCCCTGTGGTAATCACATATCCTCTGAACAGAGACACAGCTTTCCCAGGATTTTCCTGGGGAAGGCTGTGAGAAGCTGTGAGAAAGCCAGAGAAAGAATTAAAACAATTATTATCTCAATCTCTACACCTGGCAAGCAATCTCTGTTTGTCAAAGATGTTTACAAGAAGGAGGTGTCCCTTCTTGACCAATGAGAGAATGTGAATGACCAAGGTGAGAGAAGATTCCTAAAGGCCAATCAGGTCTTAGATCCACCATTGTTTCTATAAGAACTGTGAATTTCTAATAAAAAAGTGCCTTTTCATGCCTTCTGATGATGGAGTCCTTTGGCTGTCCTTGACACCCATTCGGTGTCCTTGATACCCCTTCTTATTTTTAGAAGAAATAACTAGCCACTATTTCTTCTAAAAATAGTAGCTCAATTGCCTGAAACTGCTTGTTCTTTTACTAATCTCTCTTGGTTTTTGTTCTTTTATTAAGTTCATTTTTCGTTACAGACAACTTCTCTGTTTCCTACTACCCAAACACAGGATGACGGTACCAGCTTTAGATATAATTACACTTTTTCTTTATTTTAGGACTTTTTTTAGGATTTAGGATTCCCCAATTCCTCACCAAAGGGCATTCTCTCTATGGGAAAGTAAGGAAGTTCCTCCTAAAGTCTTATAAACACTTTCATCCTCTCTCTTGTTCTCTGCAGATGTAGTGGCAGGATCTGATGTACACTTCTCTTGCTTTGGAAACTAAGTGCTGCTTACCCAAAGTTGCCAACCCTTTACATCAACCACTTAAAGCTGGCACCGGTGCTGAGAAACAGGAAAAAGGGCATTTGTGTCTGAGCACACTTATTTACAAGCACAAATCAAAAAATGGACAACCTCAGCCTAATTAATACTTAAGGTCCTCATGCCCTGTGAGGCCAGCCCTGAGTCAGTAGAGTCCACATTAGAGGTGCAGAGCAGGGGCACACAGCTGAAGAGGGCACCTGGCTGCAGAACCACCTACACCATCTCCTGAGGTCTTCTGCCTGCACTGTGTCCCACTGACACCAGCATCATTACCAGGATTCGTGGGTACATTTTTCCAGCTTCACCAGTGAGGAAAAACACTCCTCCCACTAATGAGAAAAAAAGAAAAATGGAACAACAGTGACCCAAAGAAGCATAAAAATGTAGTAGTGGGCAAAGCAGCCCACGGCACTAGCAAAGATTTTTCTGCATAGCAATAAAATCAAAGTCTTCAGCGGGCTCCTTTTGTTACATCACCTGCACATCAACTGTAGACACAGTGCCTACCACAATGGGCCCCAGTCTCTTGACTAAGCCTTCTGGCACCACCATAGATGAGTATAACAGTACAGCCTCCTCCAGCCTCCAGTCCAGGCAGCCCAGGAAGGAAAGTTACACAATCTGCCTGTGCACAGCCATGTTCTTCAGCTTGGTGACTGAGGGACAAGACAGGAGAAAATGTAGAATTAGGTGGAACACAAACCCACAAGAAGAGAGAAGAGGGAAAGAACTGTTCTTCTGCCCACCCAACCAGGTAAGGGAACACTAAAGGGGAGGCTGCTTTTCATTCCTCTCTACTGGAGGAGAAGCTAGGGATGCTACAAGGAGACAAAAGGAGCCAGAAGAGAGGAAAGATGGCCAAATGATGACAAGACATCATTCCCTGCCACGCAGCCAAGTGACACAAGAGGCTATGGACACAGGAGGTTTTAATGGCCTCAAGGAGAAAGTCACAGAAACAAAGTGTAGTAAAGATCTGAAAGTGTTAAAACCATAGGACCAAGGAATTCCTCAACTGAAAATTCTGTGAAACTGACAGAGGAGTAAAAGCAGAGGAGAGTCATCTGTGAAGTTCTTACATTAACCCCATGGCATCTGCTTTTGGTCTTTGTTTGGAAAGGACACCAGGCATACCAATGCAGTCCCTCATGCTCTGCGCACTCCTGGCATGTTCCCCAAGGCAAACCCCTTTCTCTGACACTCAGCCAGCACATCACCAAGGGCAGTGCCAGCACTGCAGGATTTCAACTCTGTGGTATAATCATAAAGACATCTCCATCCTTTAAAAGCCCATCTTTCAGTTGTATGTTTGCATGTTACACTACATAAAAGTGGTAAAAGTAACTTAAGGTGTCCATCTCCTGTCCACTGAGACGCAATCATCTCTTCCACATTTCTGTGTGGAGTTTAGATGCAATCAAGCTGTAAGGAAATAAGGGACTTCATTTACACTTCAGCAGAAGGAGGGAAGACAAGTTTTCTTCAGTCCCACCCTCTGGCAATCTTGGACCTTTTCCAATGCATTAAGCATCAGTTTCCCGCCAGTGAAGTGTTTGATGCTCTACTAAATGCAGTGGCAGTGAGAGAGGTATAGTAACCCTCCATATGGAAAAGCCATTTGACACAAAGGTTGGAGGTCAAAAGTTTAAATGTTCATGACAGAGACCACAACAGTCCTTTTCTGGTCAATAACATCAAAGGATTTGCCAGTTCTTAATGCTACTATTGTCGCTTGTTTGGATCCTATTGAAATTCTAGCTTATTTATTGCACTCCGGGAGCATAGGGCTTTTTGTTTGTTTTAATCTCTATGCCGAACCCAAGGAGTCTGAAGTGTTGTGACTCCCCTTGCTCCCAAGGAGAATGAGCAGAGAAACAATGCCAGAGGATGTGGCATTGTAGTCCCAACCAACTTGGTGCTTTCTTCCCCGCCAAAAAATGCAAGTGATGGATGGAAACATATGGTCTCTATTGGACAGGGCTGGAAATCTCTGCTCCTGAAGTCCCTGCATGCCCGGTTTTAATTGTTCTGTGCTATGACAGGGGGTGAAAAGCACTCCCCACCATCAAGGTCTGTTTTGCCAGTCATTGTTGAAAAACGCTGCGCTGCAGCCGACTATCGCTCCCATTAGGCACAACTGTGGCAGAGCCAGGAGCAGCAGTGAGGTTCTCTGAGAGGAACTGAATTGCCTTCACCACAGAGAGTTTCACTTCACCCAGCCCTCCTCCTTTGCTCTCTGAACTTCTGCTTGTGGTTAGGCAGAAACTTACTACCAGGGCTCTGCAGAGCATGTTCCAGGCATTGTATTGCCATCAATACCTCATGCCTTGCCAAGAGCGGGATCCGAGTTCATTTGTTCCTACCTTCCTCAGATTCCTGTTCCCCTCTCCACAATAAGGATTAGCAGTTTAAGTTATGTTGCTGACCTCCATCTGGCTAGGCAGAAACAGATGTCTGCGCACTCGGGCACGATCTTATTTCAAAGTGGGGACTCTGGGTTACTAATGACGTTATAAAGGCAATAGCATATGTTGGCTCTCAACAGTCCATTGTCTAATTGGGATGGTTTTAATCAAATATGAATGTACCCAAGTTTTCTCAGCTAATGAATAAATCCCCCTTTTAAATAACGACAGCAATTTTGAAATCTCCATCAAGGCAGCATCCTGAGGAATGCCTACATGAGCAGCAGTCATCACTGAAGGGCTGTAAGAGGCTGCAGCAACATCCGCTGCAGCCCAGTTCATTGTTTAAACAGTTCCTAACTGCCCTTCCCAGAGGTAAGCTGCAGCCAAATTGTTTTCCTTCATTTCACAAACCAGATATGTATGGCTTATGTGAACAGCCCTAAAGTTTACTTTAGTCTCTGTGTAAACACCTTCTACCACATATTTCAAACAAACAGTTCACTTCATTAGAAAGGCAAACAACGCAGCCACAGAATAGGAGCACTTGAGGAGAACCACACCGGGCAGAGAAATCCTCTGCCCCTGTGTAAACACCGCCTGCTCTGCAGCTCCGGGCAGCATCCGCCTGCAATGCCACTTCAAAAGCCTTTTCACAAATACTTCACATGACTGTTTGCAAGTAAATGATAACCCAAAGAGATTATCTGCAGGGCTGAGAGCCCTGATGACTATCACTACCACAGCACAGAGTGGTAAAGCAGAGAAAGAAAAGCCAAAACACTTGCTGCCAGCCCGGGGTGAGATATGAAACTATAATAAACTCGGTGGCAAGCCAGTAACATCAGCTAAACCTGTTAAACGGGAAAAGTAGTGCTGCTTTGGTAGCCTGCTTTGGTGTATTTGGCTCCACAAAGGGCACTAAGTTTTACCCTTAGCAATGAAAACGTTATTGCACCTCCATCGTTTTTTAACTGAGTTGTTAAACTGGCCAACATCAGAGAGCTGTACAAAAGAGTGAGAAAGCTGCAAAGCCAACAAATCACCAGATAAAGCACTAAGCTTATTCCTTCTGGACAAAATACACACGGCAATTCAAACGCCTCGGGAGCACACAAAGTACTCTTATATACCAGAAACAATTACAGAAGGTGAAGGGAGAAAAAAGACAACTGGACACAGAAAGGAGAGGCAGTGGAAGGCAGCCAGTGTTAGGAGGCTCCTCTCCCCCGCTCTCCCCTTCTCACACCCACGTGATTCCTGGGAACGCTCATTGCTGAGCATTCTCTGGGAATGCACCTTCAAGAGAGATACGAAGCTTCGAACTGCTTAATGCCAGCTGAAGAATTTTAATCAAAATACTGTCATTTGCACATTTGAGGGGAAGGACACGGGTCAGCTTGTTACAAGTTAAGGGCACTTTCACTGCGTTCATCACTACTGTCATCACCAGAGTGACCACAGCAATCTACAGGTATGGCATCTCTGCATCAGTCATAAAGCACAGAGCCTCAGTAAGCCCAGAGCATTCACATAACCTTCAAAAATAAATTATCAGCTATCCATATGCTCTTAAATCAATTTCAGGCAAAAAAAGAAAAAAAATCAAAGATCTAAATATCCTTCAGAAAGTTTGTAAACAGGGACACACTGCACCTGTACAGTGAGGGCTCACAGGCTGTGAAAGTACTGAAGTTATTCCAACTATCATATAAAGAGGAGAGGAATTGAAAACACTTTTATTAGGGGGAAATCACGTCTTAACAAATATGGACATGAGGGTTAGGACACCCTAGCAACTGCAACTTCAGCCCTGCAGTGATGCAAAACATCATTTTCAGTTATTTCCATTCTCAGGATAAAATTAAGTCCCACTAGGTCAGAACTGTTTTATCATTCATTTCAGCAGAGTCAGCATAGCCAGCTCTTGTGATTTTATTGTAAGTCCTATTTTTCTTTTCTGTGTTTTGGTTTTTTTAAAGCTCCAGTATTTTCAGTCATGTCAGTAAGAATTTCAGCATTCATTTAAAGGGAAAAAATCCCAAAAACTAACCAAAAATCACATGTATATTTCCAGCTGTTATGGTTGCAGAGAAAAGCTGGAAAATGAGAACCCCCCCAGGTTTCATAACATGTGAGCAAATAAAAAGCTCCAGTAAAACCATACATGAACAGGTATGTAGGTGCAGACAGGATCTTGTGCTTGGTATGTGTGTGCTTTGCATGATCATATACACAAACTTATTCTGAACACCTAGATACTAGATGGTGGCAGGACAGAACATCTGTGTTACAAATGGTATCTGCTGGCATTAAATCTGTGCATTTTTACAGTGATTATCTTTAAAGTTGTTTGCAGAGATTTTGGTCCATACCAGGATTACTCTTCATATTCCAATGATTATTTTATTTGACTAAGTAGATTCTTCCTGTACACAGAGTAATTTTTGTCCTATCTAGAGTTGAGAATTCTTCTAAATTCTCCTTATATACCCAGATTAGAGTCTTAAAAGATTGCTTGATAAAAGACGTGAAGTAGAAAGAGCATTTCTGAGAATTTTAGTGGAAAGGCTGAATCTAGGTTTTAAGTGGAAATAAAAAGACCAAGTTTCAGCATGAACTAGAGAAAATTAAAATCATAGCCAGCTCTTTTAGGGGTTACAATAATACAGGCAATACATTTACTATTATTATTAGCACAAGCTGACCTAATGCAACTAACACATGTTTTAAACCAGTTCTTGGAGAGCTGATAATACTAACCTTTAGGTGCCAGGAGTTGGGAATTTCCCAGCGTACCAAACTGGTTGACTTACTGACACTAAAAATAGGACTCCAAACCCTGCTGCTCTTGTGATTTATGTACAGTAAGATTTTCTTCAAGCAACTCTGATCCATTCAGAAGGGTGAAAGAAAAATAAAAATCCATTTCTTTCAAGATGTTTATGGCCTGAGGCTCTTCTAATACAAAAAAGGGAGCAACAATTTATTTTTATTATGCCATTCCCCAATCTTCAAGTTAAACCAGACCACTTCTGCAGTTTTTTACAACATTCCAGTGAGTCCTCTGTTGCAGTTTTTTATTCCCTAGCATGTTCAGCTAGTAGCTGAAAAAGTTTATGCCTACCCAAACAACATGGTTTTGTGGGGCTGGTGGTTCAAGGCGCCAGAGTTTATCTAAGCTCTATCTCACGCACCAGCCAACAGACCACAGCTTTCCTTCCAAATCCATTAAACCCTCTTGCCAAAAATGTCCAGCCTGCATGGAAGAGTCAGCTCGGAAAAAAGGAAATCACACATCCTCTGACACGCAAACACAAAGAAGAATCCTAGAAACACAGGAAAAGCATTATCCTATCTTTCTCAAGAAGTATCATTTCTGCTCCTCTGTTTACTTGAGCAGTCTGCAATTAGTTCCATTTCTTCTACCCATACTGCAGCAATAAAAACCTCGAATGAGCTAAAGAGAACAACTCACATAGGCATCTTATGAGCACACTTTTAGGTGCAAAATACATAACAAACATTCAATGAAGAAATCCAGATCTTTATTTTAGCTCCATGAGATATCATCATGGCTTGTCTTTTCCAAGTGTTTAACTTGGGGTGACATTTCTTTGCAAAAAATGACCTCTCACTTGATGCTCAAGCCCAGGGTCATCCTTGAGAGGCTCTCAATCACGCTTGAGTTCAGCAGCCTTCTTGATAGAGGAATGTGAACAAGTCGGATCAACAATAGCCTGTGCTACTAGATTGCTCTTGATGACATACTCTCATTAGTCAAAATGAGATGGCAGCCCTTCAATAATGGTGGCACAAGCTGCCCTTTCAGTGCAGATGAAGAGCACGTAAGAGGGCTTGTCCCTTTCTCATACACAAACACCATCAGGGCTATAAAGCAGCAACAAGTACACTTGGCATTTTCTTCAGTTTGCCAAAATGGATCTCCAGAACTTGCTGAACACTCCCAAACGGTTAAAGCAGGTAGCAGGTTAGTAGGTGGAAGGCTATTTTTCATAGGACTCATTAGTACATCATGGGCAGATCGCAGGGAAAACCAGCAACAGAGGTAATCACCACCACCACCACCACTTTTACTGGGATGTAGTGAATGACCCTATGATGAGGTATGGCAGAAGCTGAAACTAACAGAAGCTGTTTCAAAAGGACCAGTATCTACCACCTTCTATTTCACACAAAAGGCTGGCCTCTGGCCTGTTCCGGCAGAAATCTAAGGAGCTACTTCCCAAAGCACCCAGGCTGTAAGTTCCATTTCAGGCAGCATGTAAGTCCTCAGGACAAGAGATGCATGTTTTTCCTCCCCTCTCACCTGAAAGATTTTGGGACGGTCAAAGTGAGGCAGCAACAACCAGGATTAAATGGAGAAGACAATCAGCATCTGAGCACCAAGCAGGCCCTCAACAAGGGCTGCCCCATCGTGCCAGGCACATGCAGGGAGTTCTTGGCCAGGTGGGAAAGCTGATTTCAAGATGAAAAGCTCCCTTTGGCTGCTTTTGCTTCTGGCATTCATTCCTATTTGTATCTGATTGTGGGTTTGGCATAGAATTTGCCTTTTGAAAAAAAAAAAAATCAGGGGAGTTTCCTTTTCAGACACAGGCTTAGAGAGAAAACAAGAGACTCACATTCCCTCCTCTCCCAAGCTGCACATAACTGGGTAGAGGTCAGGGGGTGCAGCAAACCCTCTGTAAGTAATCCCCAATTAAGTTCATTTTTAACTGAAGCACTTGGCTCATGGGCAGATGGCATTTCTCCTGTGCACGTGAGCTCAGCAGACAGAAATCCCTAGCTCAAAACTGAATGCCTTGAAACAGAGGGAAACTCCTTCTTCTCTGGCACTGAGCTGGTGCTCACAAAGGACTGTGAAAACCCTGCTGAAACCAGAGTCAAATTAAGGGGACTAGCATAGTCCCCCTAATTTTTCCACTTAATATTTGCATCAATATGCTGCCCAATAAGACTGAAAACCCAGTTTACTCACCTCAGTTACACAAACCCAGCAGACCTGGATTGTAATGACTTTTTGGGAGCCAGAAAGAGGCTTGGCAGAAGAAGAAATTTAACCAACCAAAGCAGTCTTGTTAAGTGCAGCAATGTATATTCCGTTCTTTACGGAAAGCACAAGTCTACCAGGAATGGGGACATTAGGTACATGCATAGAGCAGCCCACTGAGGCTTTGCTTGCATGCAGGAGATCTTACCAGCACGTGCAGACATCAGACAATAGCAAAGCTGTACTGAGGACCGGGAGCAGTCTCCCATGCATGAGCCACACAATGATCTGGTATGCTCCTTCAACTCCAAAATGGCACATACAGCTAAGCTATCACAGGGACTCTCTCCTGCAGCCACAGAAAGAGG
Source organism: Calcarius lapponicus (assembly GCA_039654755.1). NCBI lineage: Eukaryota > Metazoa > Chordata > Aves > Passeriformes > Fringillidae > Calcarius > Calcarius lapponicus. The sequence continues at coordinate 64,109,715 of CM077464.1, forward strand.
CCACAATCTTCCTCCTTTGCCTTGGCAACACTCTTCTCCTCGTCCCTCATCACAGACCCTGCCATTGCTCATACAGCAAGGACAGTGGAGTGGGATGAAAAGCCTGGAGCTGCTGCCCCAGGTGAACAAAGCCATGCCTGCACTGTATTTGTGCAGTCTGGTTCACAAGACCCCCACAACAGCAGAGCTGTGATAATACAAACCATGATAGTAAAAACCCTGGCACTGCAGCTACCATCCACCCTGGCCTGTTTGTTCAGGCAGTGAGCCCAGAGCTGGGGGAGCCTGCATGGTGCCCACCACACTGGGCATCAGCACCTGAGCTGATGGGATGCCACTGAGCACAAGCACCAGCAGCAGACATACCTCTGACTGCAACAGACTTGCAGGCTCCACGCTAACCCCCCAGCCCAAGGAATGTGGGCACAAGCCCATCTGTGGCCAACAGGTATGAATGCTCCAGTTCTGCTCCCAAGACTGCAGTGATCAGAGCCAGCCGCTTGAGTGGGGCTCAGCTGTACGAGGCACTCTTTGACATATACGGACACATTCTCTCTCCTGTAGACCATCATACCTTACCAGCTCTTCAGCAGACTGAGGGCTAAAGCGGGCCAGGGAGTTTCCAGCCTGTCAAATAAAAGAGGCGTCTGCTGGGAAGAGCTTTACAAGCCAAAGTTCTCTATTTAATATCCTAGTGCCTCTTCATATGGTGTTAACCCCATCATGGAAACAAGAAAAAAAAAAAAAGAGGGGTTGGGGGGTGGATAAAAGTCAGACTTTGGACACAATCCAAAACCCACATTCCCAAAGAGGCTGAGAATCACCATGGGGACAATTCAGTACACACTGTTTTTCATTTGACAGCTTCAGACTCAAACCCCCAGGCACTGGCAAGGGGAACTGTGCATTTAAATCCTGCCACACTGCTCCAGCCACAGCATCTGGAGTGGTTGCAGCAGCCGCTGCTGCTGTAACAGGTATTACTTTTGCTGCCAAACCAGCTGGAGAAGAGGTATTGGCAAAGATCTGGCATACGGATGTGTGCAAGGGCTTTTAAACTCCTTTCCCCCCACCACTTGCTGGCAGAAGCCTGTGCCAATACAGACACTTTGAAACAACAGAAAAGAACAGAGAGAAAGTGGAAGGAGAATCAGGAAATAAAATACAAACTGAAATAAAAAATCCCCAACAAGCCTGACTACAGCATAAACGCATGTTTTAGGATCTGTGTGGATAATGAGCAGTACTAGAAAACCTCTGTGAGATGGCCTCATAGAGCTCATTTGTTTCTGAAATAAGCACAAATCTGGCAGGCAGTGACTGCAAAGAGGAGTAAGAAAGGAGAAGGGAAAAAGAGACCGGAGCTTGGCTCATGGATGAAGAGAGAGGGAAACTGGCCTCCTGCCAGGATTTTTGTGAATGGGTAGGTGTGTAGTATCCATTTCCTCCCAGTTCCAGGGGGGAAAAAACAACAAGGATGTAGGGAAATGCTTCGAATTATATGTTATTTGGTCATGCTTCAAAAATGTGCAACTACTGTCACATAATTTGATATTTTCCTAGTATTATGGCTATTTTCTTGCAGCACAACTTCTTTCTTAACAAAGATATTTTTCACTGTGTGTTGAATGTACTCGATTTTACACACTAAATGTCTACTCATAAAAAATGCAAGCCCTTTAAGTGAAAAATTCTGAATTTATGAGTATAAAGACTTTAATGTACCTTAACTGTCTTAAATTCTCATTCTGATTTCTGCTGAGCTAATGTTTGCTCCCAACATAAAGGGGCAGCAGCAGTGTTGTGAGAGGTCTAAGAGACAATCTCACAGGCGCTGCAAAAATTAGAATTTCTCTTAAGCATATTTAAAGCATAACTACTATACTGCAATACTGGCAAGAAAAAAAAAAAAGGAAAGACCATCTGAAACACACAAATTAAATTAGAGGTCTAACGTGGTGAAGTTTGCAGTGTTGCTGCTTTTTCCATAGCTGAATGATCAAATCTTTTATTGTCTGGATTTAGTTTTTAAGTACGAATGTACAGTAATCATTAAGTATGTCAATTGTGCAGTAGAAATATTCTAAGCTGAAAAAAATCAGGTAGCATTGACAAGATTACAGTGATTTAAAAGTCAGCTGCAAAACAAAGCAAGCACAACTGTCCAAAATACGTCACAAAACTCACAGAAGGGACCAGACCTAAGAGGAAGGAGTATACAATAATTAAAGCCAAGACTAAAAGAGTTCTCTCCCCAGAAGAGATTGAAATACAAAACTTGTAGATTCCCTAAAGTTATTGCTCCCTAAAGTCAAATCAAACCAAAATTCAGCATTATTGACAGTTAGTTTTTTTGAACATTCTAATTCAGGTTTTCAGCAAGCTAGTTAAGTGTTTTCAGTGCTTGGTGAGAACAGTAAAGCTCACAGTAAGATACTGGAATGGTATTTAATTCAGGAGGGATACTAAAAACGAAATATAACTTAGCCCTGCCACCCCAAAAATGAAGGCAGTTTACGTTTCTCCTAACCAGCAGAAAAGTTGGAGGACTGCCCCATGAGAAGTTCAGCAGCAATTTGTACAGTTTGTATACCAACAGGTTCATCAAAGAGCTAAGTGAACAGCTTTAGGAATCACAGGTAAAAGGGGGAGTTCAGCCCACCAGCCACAAGCCCCAGAGTGAGCCAACCTATCTGAGTCTGCTTCTGTGCCACAAAGAGCAGTTGGGGACCAGCAAAAGTAGAAACTCTGTTTATAACTCCTCCCCAGCTCAGCTTCACTCCAGGAATAAAGTAAGACCTCAGGGCCCACCTGTAAAAAAGAACAGCCTCCAGCCCTGAAAACTAGTGCATGCCTGAAAAGCATCTCGAAGATGCAAAGTAGAGGCTGTCACTTAATAGAGCGCAAGTATTAAATAATGATAACCATTTAACATTTCTGCAGAGCCTTTTGAGTCAACAACTTGTCACCTTGGGCTCAGCTGACAGAGGAGCAGAACAGCCATGCAAAGCAAACAAAGTTCTCCTTGAATCTCTTCAATCTCTCTCAGGGTTAGAATTTCTTACAAACATTTTTTTTTTCAATTTCTTACCTTCAGAAAGGTTATGTATTTTGTTTTGTGTCCTGCCACATTGCATGAATTCAATTTTTATTCAAATAAAATGAAAAGAGAAGAAACCCCTTCTGGCAAGATTTATTAAAAATAAAAAAGATTATTTAGAAAGAAATATATATTCAGCCCCTGAAGGCTACATGGTTCCTGGAACAGCATATATTTTGTGTTGGTTTTTTGTTTGTGTTTGTTTGTGGTTTTTCTATATATTCAGTACCATGATTACACATGGATCTGGTAGGTTGTGTACACTTAACTACAGTATACCATACACACTGTCCACCATTTGATCAATATTGTGTTTTTCAGTCCAGCACAAGTTCACTCAAACACCAGGATGTGAGCTTTCGTGCTGAACACGTGTCAAATATATTCTTTCACCTATTACGTATCATCAGATAGTCTGAGAAGAATCCATGCTTCTAAAGTTAAGTGGAAGTTTTATTAAGAAAAACATCTATGAGGTAGCTGAGACTACAGAAAAACCTATGACTTCAGGCATGTTCTAGAGACTAGCGAACACAGACACAGGAAGTGGACAGAAGCAATAAGGTTCTGATAAAAAGCCCTGAACACAGATCCCTTTTTAATAACAGGTAAACTGGAAACAAAAATCTTCTCAAGACAATTTGGTCATGTAAGATGCGAACCACAAAGTGGAAGAATCGCTTATATATTCAGTGGGTACCTGAGAGTTTGGTGACAAGACTGTTATCTCCACACGTTTTCATCCCTAGGATGGTCATCTGGTTTCTGGAATGTTCTTTGCACCCACTTTTACATGTGTCTTAGACCAGGCATCTGAGTGAATGAGAAAATTCGCCCATCCAAAAGTTTAGTGCTCAGTCCAAGGGTTTTCCCTACACTTCCAGAAAAATCAAGGACCCAAATACCTGCAGGGCCAATTTACTCCACCTTAATGAAGGTTGCCCTGCATATTTCCAGCTCTCACCACTGACTACACAAGCTTTACACTAGTGACCAATATAATCTCCCCTTATTTATGTTCATCTTAATTCTTAGCCTTCATCTTTCAACCATTCCTTTCTCAATAAGTATCAACCAAAAGAAGAAAGGAACAACCAGAACACAGGCTATGAATAAACACTGCAATACAAGACACACACATACATCTACCGAGTAATAGAGAAATAGAGAGCAAAACTATTCTTGCACCAGAAAGTTGGTTATGACTTCCATGTGAAAATAATTAACCACAGGCAGGGCCACAGAAAAATATATAGAGCATCATCATCAGTTTCTTTTACAAAAAGAGGGAGATACCTATGGATTCTGGAGCATGGAGAGTAAAAACAAAACAAAGGCAACTGAAATCTAGTGAGGTACTAGAGAGACCCAAGGGAAAACAACTAACAACAACTGCACATATATATTATCAGATGCATATGCAGTTTTCCCCTACACGGTGAAGTCTGAATGTATGAGATTGCTATTTAAATATGATCACCAGAATAAAGTATGAGAGAGCTCCATGCCCTAAATTTTGCTGCCTTATCCTCTGTTAAATGAAAAACTCACAGTGGCCAGGTGTTCTGAGTCAGGGTACCCGTTAATCAGTATCTAAACATGCTGCAGAGACACTGTATGAAAAGAGAAGGAAAAATACCCTCCTGAAATAAAGTACATATAGCTCTAAAGACACAGTGAGGAGGTTAATCCATACAGATAAGCTGAAAGCCACTAACTGACCTATTATCAATAGGCTGGTGTGTAGACCAACACTGACATCAGTAGAAGACTTTAGTGGGCCATCAGCCCATATGTTGAATCAGGCATATTTTTAAGGGGGAGGCATTTATTTTAGAACTGATTTTCCTTTCCTTGCAACTAGAATTCTATTTCAGTTTACTAACACTTAATGCTAATTTCAACATTAAAATAACCAACAGACTCATGAAGAAGCTGCATTTACATATATTAACAGTTAAATTTAAATTTATACATGTTTACCTAGAAAAAAATATGGGTAAGATCTCAAAAAGTCTTTGTGGTTATTTTAGCTGCCATAATAGGTTGCTAATTCAATGCAATAAAACCAAATATTAACTACTGAATGACTACAAAATCACTTGCTTAGTGAAGATAAAATATCTGTACTGACAGCATTCCAGTAATTGTTTTCTATGCAGAAGGGACTGCTGCCATGATTTTTTTTTTATCTTGAAGATGAATGTCATTAGATTTATTAGATTTACCTACAAGACCGTAAGAAAAAGAAATGTGAAAACTTGCAAGCCCACAGCTTTTTTATGTCTTTTACATATTAGTGGTGCCTACACAATCAGGCAGAGCAGTTAGACACAGGATAAACTAAATGTTTATCCGCCCTCTTTAGCAGAAACCCTAAGACTACATAAATCAATCCAAGGTGCAGGCCCATTCTTTCTCCAACTCACTTGTCATGAGCTCAAGTCAGGGCTCAGAGCAGAGACAGGTCAGACATCACAGCTCACACAAGGGACCAACCACATGAAGGTGCTCCTTTACTTTCTCCCTAAAAGTACAGAGTGTTTTCAAGAGAAAAGGTTCTTCCTACAGCTTTTTTTCCCTTCTCATTGCTATAGGTTAAGATGGCCAAACCTGAGCTACACTGGTTTCCCCTCATGGAGAAGCAATACAGCATGTCAAGTCAAATTCTCAATTTCTCAAATTCAAATTCTCAAATTCAACATTCCAAGTCAAAACTGAGCAACTCACCTCATTTCCTACTGACAACATCTGATTCTCACCAAGTCACACCTCAGCCCAGCACCAGTGGTGCATCTGTGATAAACAGCATGCACTTTTCCACGAGGTCAAAAAAATCGTTAAATCAAATAAAACTTTCATATTTATGAGCTTGTTTTGGCACTTGGTTTTCACATCAGCATTGTATGAGTATTAATAGGGATGCAAAAGTACGACAGAAGCATCCAGGCAACTGTATGCATAACAGCGTCCATGTACATCAAGCTGCTCATGTACCAGTTTTGAGAAGAAAGCTTCCTTACTGACAAGTCACTCATGTTAATTGAAGTCCCACGCTAGGGTACAGTAAATGACAAATATCTCAGGATCTTACATGAGAAAGCTTTCCTTTGATACATCTGCAGGCTTGTCATGCTTTTTTGACTTATTGTAAAATAAAAGACATGGGACAGGAGGCTTTTGAGGCTCCAAAAACATGAAGAAAAATAATGGAACTCATTACTGAGCACAGTTTTGACTTGTTTAAGGTCTGTGTTTGCTAGTGAATGGAACAAATGATGTTACAGGGTGAAAGCTGCCAAGTTTCATTAGAGTACTTCTGTGAAAGTGTATGATCTCAGAGGCTATATATGTTAATTTACAGTAGAGTTTAGATTAAAGTGATGAATGTGTATCTAGTATACATTTAACCACAATTGTAAAAGAAAACCAAGCTGAGGCCTTCCTGTTCAACATGCCACTGCAGATTCTCCAGCATAAAAGCAGTGCACCTCAAGCAATTGTTAGTCTCTATTGGCAGAACGACACTGTATTTAATTAAATGTCCACTAGAACTGTAAAGTTCATTTCCTAACCCTGAGTTCAGCTATCAGAATACATGTAGTTTGAACAGTGTTTCATATCTGCTTGATGGGTAAAAGCTGTCAGAAGGTCCTGTCAAACATGAAACAGAGTAAAAGATTAATTTCCTGGTAAATTTAGTTGTGTCTTATTTCTCTTTAGCTCAAGATGCTGGTTAGCATTTAGCTGTTTTGTTTCACAGTGAGCAGACTGAACAGAGAGCAGCTTCTATTCCTGTATATTTTTTCTCACTTTCTCTCCTAAAACCATTTTAGGTTTTTTGGGGTTTTTTTTTTCTGTTTTTACACATAAGAAGACAAACATGGGTGCTATGTGTTTATGTAGAAATGTGGCAAGTCCATTCTTCAGTGAGCATGCATTTAGATGTTTTTGTTGTCTCCCCATAAGCACATGCCCAAACCACACCTAAACTTGCACAACTCTAGAACTCCAGTTCTGTCATTGATGTAATAAAGCACACAAGCAGGCTTCCTGCTTATGTCTCACACACTTTTTTTTTGAAAGCAATAGGTGATGTCAGGCCAGCTGGGCCTGCATGAGAAATTACAAATTAGCTGCAAAAAGTAAAACATTGCAGAGAACCTCCAAGTCAAAATCTCCCCAGCTGGTAACTTACCATCAGAGCAATGGACAGATGATGTTCTGGGGCAGGACACTCAGCTCACCAGACTGGAAGGAGCAGCTCCCCAGGCTACACTGGCATCTTTGGTCTCCCAGGACTGATACAGGCAGCAGCTGGATGTGCACTCCTGCAGCTGAGTGGCACAACTTCATGCCAGGTAGCTGCATGCATTTTGATCAAAGTTCACTTTTTTTTCTTTTTTTCTTTTTTTTTTTTAATCAGGTCTGTTTAAACTGAAATTGAACATTGTGCTTGTAGAAACAGGACCTAACAGCATCTGCTGACAGCTGTGCTGATACAAGCACAGCTCCTCCTCGGCGTGACACAGGAAACTGGGGAATGGATTCTGCTCTCTGGTCTGTGACTGCAGGACTATCGACTTCAGCCAGAGATGCAGACAGATGCCAGCATAAGGATCAGGAACATAGCTTCACAGAAAAGACTGCCTAAAAATCTCCTACCATTCTCCATGAACTGTAGTAATATCCTTGCACATTTGGATGAGAGCAAGACTTTGAACCATCCAACTAGCCAAAGAATGAGCTAATCAGAGGCAAGCTAATGTACAGAAAATAAGTATGTATTTTAAATGTATGGGAATGTTTCAGATGATAAGAGCATGGGTTGTGCGTAAACTGTAAGGAATCAGAATGATACTCAAGTGGCATTTTCTTTTACACTGAAGCCTTCAAGCTAAAAACAAAGGCTAGTAAAATAAGAAGTTGTGTTTACTGGGTCCCTAGACTTGCCATCTAATACAGCTATTCATCAAAATACTGCATGCTTTTTGCATGACACATGAGTCTTGTTCAATCAATGAAAAGCTGCAAAAAATCTCCTAAATATTCTATTCTAAACAACACTTTGCAGCTACAACCACAGCCTGATTTTGATTTATTGAATAATTTGACTGGAGAGCACCTTAAGTCACAACAACATTAAATGCAATAACTTTTCATTCCTTTGCTGAACACCATATGAAATTAAACAAAATAAAAATTGACAGCACCAAGTTATCCTGAATCTATTCCAGATGGATTAAGTTCACTGTATGTATTAAGTGAAGGTTTTAGCTTAGGTTTGACATTGCATTTCACTGACTCCCCAAAACAAATCAAAAATAACCTAGGATGTGTTACCAATTCCATTTTAAATCTAAATATTTCTGATACTAATTACAGAGCAAAAGGAGAACGTTGAAGAGATTTCAACTTTAATAGCCCTGCCATTCTGATTAAAAATATCAGCTTTACATCTGCAACAAATTTATAAAGTGGACTCTTTACAAATTGTTAGGGAGCAATTTGTGCACAGTTAGTTCTTTGTTTAATCGAGAAATCTGCCCAAACCCTGATTGTGTGCTTATTTCCCTAAGGCTGGGAGTGAAGGTTATTTCATTATGCCTTTTGGGAGCAGCAATCTATCTAATACGTTTCTGAATTATTCCAGACTGAGCCGAAGCTGAACATGAGAACAAAGCCTTGCTTCCACAGCCGAAAGACCAGACTAACTCCCAGCTGGGAAGATTTAGGCAGAGATTTATAAGTACAAACACTGAAGAAATTTGCAAGTAATTGCATGTGTTTACTCTCTGTTGTGGTATGCAGTAAACTAATATTTATTAATACATATCAGCATAGTACTGCTCACGGCACCCTTCCTAGTCTCTTATTGCAAGATTGTAATGAAGGTTTGTTTTGCTTCTTTTCCTTTATTCTTTCAGGGCAAGAGGACTAGGAAAAGAGGGCAAGAAAATCAGGATTACTGAATGATGCCTGCTATTTATGTATGCTATAATGCACACAAATCCTATCTCTGTAATTAAATAATACTGTAATTTCTGCCAATAAACAGTACTCCCATCTATTCTATTATAAAAACCAAAAAATCTGGATACTCAACCTTATATTAGCTATCTTTGGTGTTTTTTGCTACATATAGAAAATACCCATTTATTTTATTAGGACCTATACTCTCTGCAGGTTCATACTTTGAAACAATGCTCAGTTTAATTTTTGCTAAGGTGTTGTTTCAGCAAGCACTGGTTAAGTCTTACTGGGCTGGAGCACCAGTTGCTTTGGAGATCACTCAGTGCACAGGAAAATGACACTAAATATCAACATGTTTACTTGTCCCTGTGATACCCTCATTCAACTCCAACACGTGTGGGGTTTTGGAAGATCAGGATCTTACTTCGTGGTGTCTTCTCTAAAAATCTTGTTAAAGTTCAGGGCAGTTTGAAAGCCACTTGCTTTCCACAGGCTTCCTAAAAAAAGGAACATCTGGAGAAGTTGTAGCAATATCTGATTTTGGAGAGTGCCAGGGATACCCAGATTTGTTCCAGTAAATAACAGTTCAAAAGTGCCTATTCCAAATACAGCATTTCAAAAGTCTGTTTGACATTGCTGGGTGACAGAAGCCCACCTAGCTCACACATCACTTTCCAACCCTACCATTTAAAAGTCAAGAAATAAATAGCTGCAGACAACTCTGTCCCTGTATCCTCATCAGATCAGGGGGCCCTGGATTAGCTCAACTGGCAGAGTGGTGCTAGAACACCAAGGTTGTGGGTTGAATCCCTTTCTGGGCCATTCACATAAGGGTTGGAGTTGATGATCCTTGTGTGTAACTCATCCACCTACCTGAACTGACAAGATCATGGCCTAAACTGATATTACAATTGTATTATATCACCTTATCAAACTGTTTTAAGAGAGAAAATTCTCTGTTTTGCTATGTTTAATTTGAAAGTGAACATTTCTGTTTAGCACTTCAAAATGTCAAAAAAAAATATCCTGTATAGTTCTGTACAAAGTTCTAAAGGATATTTTTATAACACAGACTTTGGTAAAAATTTAACAGCTAGTGACTAGTATTTGGGGTCTTAAGTAATAGATCATTAATAAGTGCATAGCAAAATATATCAGTTTTAGTAATCTTTCATACAACATTTCTGTGTAGTTCTTAGTATTGGACACTACAGTTACAAGAGCAGCACTTGGGGTTTTCCAATCAAGAGTCCAAATTTAGTCTGTCTCCTTCTACTACAAAATGAAAATTTCAACTAGTAATTACTTGGGGTTGAGTTAATGTAGTTTAAAGTTGATAAGAATACTGTGTTTATTTACTATGAGGGTTGTATAAGATTCATGACAGCCTTAACTATTGATTTTCACATTTATAAGTGCATGGATTGTACAAACTATGAGACAGGTTAATTCCACTGTTGTCATTTAGTAACTGTAATTGGTTATTACAATGAGTGTTTTCTTTAGGGAGTTTCCCCATGAGGTCCCTACACTACCTTTTGTGTTCAAGTTCCTTTGTTTTTTTTTTCTTCTGTTAGGATATGCAGAGTTTCAGCCTTACTGCATGAAAATCCTATCTCAGGGACAATTAGGCCAATACTCAACTATAAGAAACTTTTTGAAACAATCTGCACTTTGTAGGTTACAAGGACAAGAGTACAGTGCAATATGACAATAAGCTTAAGAGTACTTGATTTTTTTTAATTTAAAAAAAAAATGAAGAAACCAAAAAATAACCAACAAAAAAAAAAACCCCAGAAACTTCTTTCAGTAAGTGGGGGAAAAAAGGAGCCCATAATGTAAAAATCTAGGTGTGAGTAGAGCTGGCCAGGCTGATAATTGCTCCTCTGAGACCTGACGCACTCACTGCACACTTGACATCATCTGCACTTTCACTGTGAAGCAAAATTAACCACACACATTACAGCACAGTCCATATTCACCTTGGTTACTGGCAAAATACACACAAAGATATCCAACTTCAAGACTAGAAACTAGGACCATATTTTTTAGAAATCAGAACTCTGACTTAGACTTTAAGAGTGAATTAGAGAAAATACTCTTAATTTTCAAATTACCAAGCCCTAAAGAGCTTCCAGAAAAACTTCTCAATACTCAGCACTTCTGAAAATTCAGCCATTTACTTATGTTGCTGCATCAAGCTGTAGCTTGACTCAAGTTCTTGAAGAAATGTTTACAGACTAAACAATAATCAACCCTCAAATTACTGTCCCAATCTCAGTTTTTAAGCTTCAGGTGAAAAAATTGTGACAAACAACACTTTGAGAGGGCATCTAAAAAATAAAAGGTTAAAAAAAGTTACCCAACTTGAAACCCAGGCTAGGAATATAGAGTTTTGAATCCACTTTGAAAGTTTTTCTAGTTAATTAGTAAGGCATGATCACAACACATTAGACAAAGATTTTTATTTGTGTCTTCTCCACAAACTTACTTGGAGATCTCCAACAAATCTCAGACTGTCTGCCTGTCAACTGCTATGAACAGAAAATGGATCTGTGCATGCCTGCCTTGAAAGAAAAATAGCACTTCATACAGAACACGACATGGGGCTTTTGTTAATCAATCCTGAAGTTTTGTTCATTTTTTTGGAAAAAGAAATGTGGGTCAGTGATGAAAACACATTCTCAATTAATCACTGTTCTATATTGACTTTATGAAAAATCATGTTTTACAATTCCTTTCCTATCTTAGGAAACTACTTGCATGAACAGATGGAAAAAATTACTTTCTTTTTTCCTCACCAAAGTTGCACCTTAAAAAAATATGTAGCATAAATCTGCAAAATAGACAGTAGATCAAAATTCCAAAAAGGAATCGCTTCTAATCATGCTGTTTTTAGAAGTACTTCATCTGTGTTCTAGTTTTAAGATTATAACACCTAATCCTGAACATACAGAAAGCCTTCAACTGTTTTGGGTGTGGCAGGATTTCATCCCTAATGAGTCCAAAATCAATTTGTTTGCTCTACAGAACGACCACAGCTTTACTGAATGAGCCTTGCCTACCTGCAGAGCCAAGGCCAATGTTGCACACTGCAGCACCCACCACAGAAAACCCCTGCTGGCCACCTGATATCCAAGACTTGTGTGTTCCTCTAAAGCTGCTGGTTGTTTAGAAATGAGGGAAATGACCTACTATATGTCAAAAGCTGCTTGAGTACCATTTTGATTCTGATCTGACACCCAGTATTCAGGTCCTTGCTAGACCTTATAGGCCATAGTTATGCTGCCTTTTCCAAGATGAAAAGCTCTGCAGCACATGCAAGCTCAGGACAGGATCTAACAAAGCAGAGCCCACAGAAATAACCTAAATTTTGAGGATTTTTCTCCTAGCATGAACAGAAGACAGATCAATAAATCCAAAGCAGCTCTAGCTCTGGGAGACAGGCCAGGAAAAAAGTATACAGAGCAGTTAGGAAAATTAATGATCCTGTGCATATTTAAGCATGTTGAGGAGACATATATCGGAAGGTAAGGGAGAGTGCATAAGACTTCACAGAAAATAAGGAAAAAACTTTGGATTACCTTGACAGAAAAAACAAAGAAAGAGTAATGCACAAGGAGACTCTAAAAGGCTCTGAAAGAAGACAATTTGAAAACCCATCCAGTTTTTTGTTCCAAATCAAACTCTCCGTTAATATGATTTGAATCTCTGCTTAGTGTTTAACACAACATTTGGCAGCTACAATTCACTGAAACAACTTAACTGCGGTGAATTCCTACAGTTCCCAGATCACATTGTTTACAACAGATTTTTTGAGTTTATGTTTCTTCTTAGAGGGCTAGCAACTACAATTGCTACAGCCACTTCTGAAAGTACTTTGTACGTGTTAACAGCAGCATTCAGCAGCTTATGGCATCTGTGTATGTAAAAAATAAATAAATCTAATATTTGATATACACACTTCTGCTGTATTGCTTTTTGAATTTTCAGGTTATTAACTATTTTCTAAATACAAATAAAGACACTGTGGTATAACCATTGGACTTTGAACAACTCCATTCCACTCTACATTTCTTAGCATGAGAACAGTTCTGACTACAATTTTGCTCTTTTGTAGGAAAAAAAAAAAAGTAAGATTCCACTGTTAATAATATAGAATGCGGATCTTACTGCTATTGAAAAATTTTGGACTCATGAGATGCATAAAGGCCCAAAGCTGCAAAGGAATTTTTAACATATGTAATACAAATATATATACACATGTGTGTATGTATTTTTATACATATATAGGGAGAGGTTTGGGTAGCACCTGCTGCAGTGGATTTATATAATGTCTTACAAAACCCTACTTTTAGCCCATTATAGCTTTCTGAAAACTTATTTTTCAGGAGTTTCCATGATTGTTTGAGTGAGCAGAATTAAATATTATATTTTTGCATTATGTCACTACAGGAAAAAAACCTGAAAACAAACACCCAGGTTTTCATTTCATAGATTGATTTACACTCACAATGAATAAATGGCTGAACCTTACACCTTGAACTCCCAGAATGGCTAATTCCCACTGATTTCTATTTATATTTGTTATTTAGAAAACACTAATACTACAATTAGTAAATGTTCCCAGGGTGTATGTACTAACAGTGCAAGAGCCAGCCATTTCATTTCCTTGTAAGAAACATTATTTCTTACAACCTGGATAAAGACAAGCCTAGGAGTCAGCCCAGGGCCCAGAAGGAAGCTCTATCCATTTCTTGCCTCACTGTAGACTGTGCAATTGCATCACACAGCATCACATTCCTGACAAGCAGTCTGAAATCAGTCCTTTTTCCTATCCAGTCCACTCGTGAAAAAGGAGTGGAAAAGGAGCCAGGGCTCTTTGGAGAAGAGGTCACAACTTGGGTTGGTGTTGTCAAGCAATTTTTTTTACCTGGAAAACACTTAACTATTTAATTAAACACTGTTAAACTGCACTGCAGCTGACATTCAGTTTGAAAAGATGCTTCATAATGACACCTTTACACTGATATTACATAAATAGCCGTTAAATTCAGTTAAACCTAGCACTGCCAGTTTGCATGCATTTATCATGAGGTGGGAAAAAAAGCCCCTTCACATTCCCTGCGTTTTATGAACTCAAAAATGAAACAGCAGCCTCCCGATTAGTTCCACAGAAGTCCAAACTGCTGACAACTAGCTCTAACATGAAATTGAAGAAGGTGAATAGAAATTTAACATCATGTTATTCAAAGTATTTGTAGCTTAGACACAGTAAGTACAGAATATTTAGTTGTAAACATATTCAATATGTGCATCAAGACTACAGCTACAGCACTTGATTGGATGCGCATAAAATGGCACACCTCTCTGATTCACATAAAGTTAGGATGCCAAGAATATGTCTGTATTTCTTCAGACAACAGGTCTTCTTGAAGGGATCTACAGCACCTCACATCATGACTTTTCATTACCTTTGTTTGAGTTAGTTTTTTTTTTCCTTAGTTTCTGCTTCTCTCATCCTTCCACCCTCTCAGAATTAGCTAACAGGGAAAAAAATTATATGGGCAAAATTTAACAATCCTCACAAACACAGTAAAAATTAAACACGTGCACTAATTTTAAATTATGTGCAGTGTATGAAGGTAACAGGCATATTTATGGTTACAACGGCATCATACAGTTTTATATAGCCAGCATTAGCTATAGAGTTTCCTATAATATTTTTATATATAAAGAAAACTAATCTGCTATACATACATTACAAGCACTCTTTAACATACCAGATAACTTCCAAACAAAATGCTCAAAACAAAACCCAGAAGGTTTATGAAGGTGCTGTTTCCCTTGCCTTTTATTTATAAAGTTGAACCACTATATAAGTCATGACACATTATTCTGTAGGCAACAATGCACAGTTCATTATGTTAAACCAAAAGGATTCAAGTTTTAGCCATTGCTGAGTTTTCTAGGTAGAAATTGTTGCCTTTTTTTTTTTTTTTACTAAAATACACTATCACTGGTCATAATAAATTGAATAGAAGCATCAAGATGTTCGATACGGGTTCAGAAGCACTAAACTTAAGGACTTTACTGCAACATAGACAAGAGTCCCATAAATTGTTTATTACCTTCGGAACAGTAACTTTACTTTCACCTGTCAGAATCACGGATACGGTTTTCAGCAGAAACTTTGTCAGTCTTTTACTTCGGGCACCATCTTGGAGTTACAGTATCAAAATTATTTTTAACACTTAGTTAAATTAGGGAAATTATGAACGCCACTAGGAAAAGAGGTCTGAGTAACATTCCTTTCTTTGGCATCAAGGATGAAAGCCTTTTTTCCATCTTCAAGAGGCAAATCTGTAACAGAGTTACACAGAAACAATACCAAGAACAGAATGTACTGGGGAGCTGGAAGGCACTTGCCTGATATTGCCATCTCCAAAACCAGGTGTGATTCCCATATGAGTGGAAATTTCAGCAAAAGCAAGCTTTGCATTTCAAAGTGGCAAATGTATTCTCATAAACAAACCTCTATAAAGTGCCAATGTGTTCCTTTAATAAATTAATGCTGATAACTGACAACATTCCCATACCTTGAACACTGAGCAGAATAGCATGAATGCAACATCCACCAGGTCAGGCATGGGAATAAACCAGCAAAAGGGTGATTTCTGATTCTGAAGCCAAACATCATCACTCCCCTCCTTTTAGAAGCAGAAAGGGGAGCAAGGACAAGAAAAGAAAAGAAAAAGAAAGACAGCCAAAACCAGCAGGCTAAGTAGAGTAACCGGAAGCGTACAATTTACTGCTAATGGTTCAGTGTCTGCAAAGGACTGCTCAAGCTGTGCTCAACAAAAACTCAGTAATAGCCAAAGAGGGAAGTAAAAAAAGGCAAGATGTTTGGCTTTACTTTCTGTCAAATACTGTTAAATATGAGCCACTTAAAAAAATAGAATGAAAGAATCCAATAATGCTTTGTACAGGTGGTAGTGAGGTCCCTGGCTGGGCCTCCAGACAAAACCATTCCCATGTAAACCTTAAAGAGGATTAATCCTCAAGGACCACTGTAATGAGACCTTAAAAGGCTGAACAACAGCAGCCTATCACGGAGGGAAGCAGTAGCCTGCTCCCAGAAGTCTTCTCTAGCAGAGTTACATCAAAGCAAACTGGGACCAGATAGCAGGATTCTGCAAGAATCCCTTATCTCAGCGCTAGCGGATGCTTCTCCTCTGATTGTCTTGAACTGCCACCTGTCCCAGACATCTTTGAAGGCAATGCTAAGCCTGTGATGGATCTGACCTCCTTGAGCTGAGATTCTTTTATGTCTTTCTTCATTTTCTGCTCTGTTACATTCTTTCCCTGTAACGCACACTACATGAAACAAAGGGAGTTCTCACTCCTTGACTTACTGTCCCCAGCTATTTGAAAGCAAAAAAACAATGTTAAGGATTATACTTCACCCGCAATATGGAGCTGTCCTCAGGAGACAAGCCTCTTATTTTTGAGAGTTATAACTAGATGGCTTTTACACGAAGGGACTTTAAAATGAGGTTCAACATTGCTGGGAGCCAAGATATGAAAGCTGCATATCAGAGATAGCTTAAAAAAACAAAAAGGTTCATAATACAGAAGTATACAAAAAATCACGTTACGAAAATGAGCAGGAAAATAACCAGGAAGCACCAAGCCTCAGAGAAAACACCAAATTATTGTAGTATATATATGCATCCCACGTTGTGCACCAATAGCCTTTAATACCAGTGTCCACCATACAGTGCCAAAATCAGACTAGATTAAAATAAAAATAACTGGTCACTACAAATAAAACATCAGGTCGTCTACTTGAGACAAATGCCTACACTGACATAAGTATTGCACCCGGCTCCCATGAAGGGATATGGCTGCACCACAAATGCTGCACATCAGGGCTGGTTTGTAACCAGGGATGTGCTGGCAGCCACACTCACACTGACTTGGTGACATGTACTTGCAGTAGGATCAGCCAGAGCTACAGAGCTGAAGATAAATTCAGCTGAATATCATCAGATTTTTATCTCACAAGCCATAATATACGAGTCATCATGGTTCTAAAAAGGCTGGGCTGAGGAGGAATACTGCTACAACTCCTACCTCTGGTTTCCCACTTTTGCACTCAAATTAATTCTGGACTATTTTATAAGTCTTTTTCTTCTAGGTACACGGCACTGTCAGAAGAACAAGAAGCAAAATATAGCTAGGCTGAAGAGGATTGCTGCCTGCCAGCAGCATCTCTCAGTTCCGCAAGCTGATAAAATAAAATGGTGTCATTAGTTGCAATTAGGTGGGACTTATGGAAGCTCTATGCAGCAGGATGGGGGCAGGAAGAGAAAGCACCCTTCTTGAGTGCTTTTGAAGTTTCCTAGGAAATCACAGCTAGAAGAATAAAATTCTGAATCAACCAGATGAGCTAGAGTCTGTGAAAGACTGCAGCAAACAATGAGCAGATATAGAGTATGAATGATAAGTAAAAAAAAAGGCATCACATGCAAAACACCGAGGAGACCCTGGCATTTTCTGGAGCCAAGACCTACTGGCACATGTTGCCAAATAAATGTAGCCTAGAGGCAAGCTCAGAAGGAATTTGAAGATGGCTTCTTCCCATCTATTAAGCAATTCCCACAACAGGCTATTGTGCTTCAAGACCACAGAGCAATGCCAGGCTAAACACCAGACTCCCATAGGGAAAATCCAAAAATCATTTCTCAACTGACAGCAGAACACACCATTTCAGATTAGTGTCTCCCCAGAGAGCCGTGCCAATACCTTGTGTAACCTTAACAAACAGTATCCATGCCTACATCACTTCTCAAAGGCAGCCTCGAGGCCACCCCCTCATGGTAAGGCACGACAACCTTGTGTTTTGCCAGCCTCCAGGCGCAGCCCCAGCAGCAACTGGCCCAACACACCTCTGGTCCAGCAGGACCTGCATGCCCAGGCAACCCCCACGTGTAAAAGCAACACAGGCAACACTCCCACAGGCTATTTACCAAAATATTCCAGACAAGGAGGCTGGTCACAACACAGAGACACAGCATGCTTTAACCCACATGTACAGACCACTTTTCAGAGCAGAATACACAAGAAATGCACATCTATGGGAAGAAACACTACAGCAGCTCTTGTCCTCCCTGATCCTGGTTCTCAATGCACAAAGGATGAATGGCACTATTAAATGTCAGGTGTGTGTTAAACTGTTAATAACTACTGGCTTTGAAGAAATGTGCTATTTCCCCAAAAGAAGCAGAAACATTTTCACAGGCCAGCACTCAGATTTTTATTTGTTCTGTGGGATCAGATGAAATCAAATCAGGCCTTTAGCCTTTATTTAAAGGGGTTTCTTCCAGTTTGCTTTATGTGTTTAAATTAAAAACAAACAAAAAAAAAATTACCGAAAACTTGTAAGAGTGTAAAAAAGCATAGACCATAGCCATTGCCAGTGTCATGCAATGTAAGGACTTAGATAAGCAGGACATACATCAGGCTTTCCAAATCAAACATCCCAAATACTGGGCAGCTCAATAATTTGTTAGTAATGTATGATTAGTGCTCCTCTTTTCCCTCCTAGTTAAAAGCAAAAAAAAATTCCACTCCTATCACAGCAGTAATTAATGTTTTTGATGTCTGGCACCAATTTTATTGTTAACAGCACTGTTAGATCAGTGGTGTTAATGCCAATTCAAATATCGTCCAGCATGAAGAACAGCTTTGGTGCCAACAGTTTCCTATCACTGTACCATGCTGGTCCATCCCGGTAAAGTGAGCAACCAATGTTTATACATAATATAGGCCTTGATCCAAATTTCATTCATCCAAGTAACCCAATTCCATTTCAACAACAATGTCTAACAGAACTCAAGGCCAAAGCTTGAAGTGTTCTTAAGTTGTATCTATATATAGGCTGGTGAAATAAAACCCCATACAAATCAAATTCAGTACCTTTTCACACTAGGGAGTCTGACATGCTGGAATGAAATTCAAATCAACACATTCTAACTCATTAGTTATTTGCTTCAACACTTGGTATGGTGTTACAGTCAGCCATTACCATAATCAGCCATTTATTCTGAAGTATTTCATATGCCATAACTTTTGGCTTGTTACCGCTGGCTATTTCAATGGGGACTGTAAATGGAGCAATAACAATGCTCAGCTCTTCATCTGCAAAATGGTAACATGGATTCTTAGGAATTATGATTTTAAATTGCAACTAGAATGAAGAACAGGTAAGATAAAAGGGTAGAATCTAAGGCAACTGGGGACTATTTCAAAGTTTATTTAAGCCAGCAGCTGTTGATTCATTGAATTCACTGGGTTCTGGATCCGCATCATTCAACTGTTTCAGAAAAATGATGGCTCGGGGCAGCACTGAAATGTGAAAGAGAAGCTAGAATAAACAGTGAGGGACCCTCTGTATTACCTTATTCAGTGTGAAACATGAAAGAAGCATAATTGAGATTACAAAGCAATTCTGTTATCCGTTGAACTATCTGTTTTGAACTCCAAAAAATTGCAAGACAAAAAAAAAAAAAAGCAGTAAAGAAAGCAATGTTGAAAGAATGTTCTGTAAGTGGTAGCTCTTACTTTTAAAAGGAAGTATGAAGATGTACAAACCTGTACATACATACATTCCCACCCACATATTGCCTTTCCTGCTGCTGTGTACCCAGCACCACACATGCCAGTGACCACACGGCAACACAGCAGATGTACTCTTTAAAACACAGCGATGAATACTCAATATATTGAGGATAGTACTGCTTTCTGCACTGGTGATTTCTGCCTTGGCTGCAAGCTATATTATCAGCAATCAATAAAGGTAGCCAGTATAAGTCTGACTGAAGGGGTAAGCATTTCCAACATGATCTCCAGACTCAGATGTGATCCACTCAGCAAGCTCAAGAGCCCCATTTCAGCAGTGTTTTAATAAGAGTTTACAGAGTGCTGTGTAAACTACCAAGACTAAGAGGTAAAGAGCCAGGCTAAGAGGAAGCTAATTGTGCTGGTAGGTGTGAATAAAAGGAATAGAGGCTATGGCTAAGTGGCTCTCCTCCTAAGTACTGAGCTCAATCAATAGGAAAACAGCTGTATCTGCCAGCAATCCTGAAAATGGTTCAGCAACCACAGCACTGAAACTGTCATAAAAGTAAAGGCCTATTCAACCCTGGGTTCCAACAGGAGGCTAGTACTGAGAGACTTCCATGGGACAAGCTTGAAACTGCACTTTGACAACAAGGACCATGTTGCCTTTCAAATCCCCCCTTGACAAGTCCACGGTCAATGCCATGCAGAGAGCAGGCCTGCGGTGTCCACAAGCTCCCATTACTCCACTGCCCACCTGAGACATCCTCTGTGACCCAATGTCCTCCTTCTGTGCTCACACAAGGGCCAGGGGACAAGAGCAATGAAAAATAGGTCACATCCAGATCTCGAGCACCCAGAATGAAAGAGAATTAACACAAGAGAATCACAACAGAGGAGCATCCTGTAAACATTAGCTACTCTGCAACTGATTTATTGCTACAGTTTTCTTAACAAAAGCTGGACAATGACAGCAGAGATGGAGCAAAAAAATCTCAATTTAAATGTTTGTTTTCTACATTTAGACACAACAGTTGAGGATTCTGGTGGCTAAATACAGACAGATAGGGCCATCTTAAATCCCTGATATATCAGGAGATTCATACAGAGTATGAATGAGACCTGTTAACAGATATGAGCCAGGATACAGGGGTTGACCAGGCTGGCAGTCACACCACTTAGAATCCTCACAGGCATGAAAATGGCACTCAATGCCAATCTCAGCTTAGGCAATTAAATTCACTCTAGTAACATTGCCCAGAGAGAACACCAATGCAAGAGAACCATCTCACATTTCTCCCCACCTTCCAGCTGCTGATGCCAGTTACATTGTAGGCACACAAGATCAGCCCAAATCCACTACAGACCGTCTGTTTTAAAAGCATTGTGACAAATGTCCGTGTATCAAGGGATACAACAACTTTGAAGAAGCTTTTCACTCTCTCCTGATTTAGGGACAGCAGATCTGCCTTGATGCTCAAGAGATGGATTACATTATTTCTTGGCTTTTTCTTCACAGTTCTTAACCATGATTCTGTGGCTCTGAGCAATGAATTCTGTCTCTTTCTATGAAGGCAGCATACAACAAATGCATACTGTAAAGCAGATAAAAAAGCTTTAGCTGGAAAAAATAAATCAAATCCATTAGTGTTTTTGTATTTGTCCTGTCTTCATCTTCCCCGTTCTTTAAAAAACAAACAACAACAAAAAAACCCCACATATAAAACCTCATGCCACAGCTTTCTTAGATGCACTTGAACACCAAAACAAGAAACAAGGAAACATTAAAATAACATTTTTAATGTGCTTCTCAAAACATTTTTAGAATTTTGAAGTCCAACAGAATTATAGAGCTACAAAAAATTTATATAATTTCTTATTTCTTATTTAGAAATAAGAAATCTCCAACATTCTCTTCTACCAAATCAAACCAAACCAAACAAAAAAAAAAAACATTCAAACCAAACAAAAGAGAAAATTAAAAAAAAAAACCCAAACCAAAAAAAACAACCCCAAACAAATAGCAAAACCAAAACCAAACTAACAAAAAAAAATCACCCAAACCTACAAGTTCACCTTTCAATTGCTCAATCACATTACACTTCAAAGCTTTCCAGATACTGGCAGTTCTGGAGTCTGTCTCATGCTGAGGAGAGAAAAAATGCATAAGAAGGAAGAACATATCTACATACTGTAAATCTATAGGTGCAGTTGTTACTTCCATATGAGACCACCACACAGGAGACACTGCTGATTTCACAGGCCTCAGGAGAAATGGGCAGGAGCACTTGTAATGAGCAGTTTCAAAAACAACGCAGGAGGTTTGGAAGGCATCTTGGAGAAGCTGTTTCAACTTAGAAGCTGCTAAGCTTACAAGGTCTGCAGCACCTTCCTAAATTTCACACTGAAGCTGCCTCTGACCATAAGTTTGTATTTGAGAACAGTAATGTTTTTTGTTGGAGGCTATTGAAAGATACTATTATATTTCAGACTTTTAATCCCAAAAATGTTTTTGCAAACACACTAATTTTTTTAAAGACCCACACTTCAGCTGCTCAGCTGACATGAGCAGTCTGACATTCACTTTTATAAAAGAGGCTTTTTTCCTTGTGAGTTCTATTCAAAGCTTTAGATTTTACTTTTTTCAACTACTCCTACTTGACAACATTTGGAAACCACCCCATAAATCACTGTCAGTAGAGAGTTTTGTTACTAGAGTGCTCAAGCCTCTCCCCTGCAAAATGCCGCGTAGTTGAAGTAGGACCCAGATTCTCAGAGGCTATACTCAGTTTGAAACTGAAGAGCAACTAAATGTATTTTAAGACCCTGGCCCTAAATCTCTAGAAAGATTCTCCAGTGACATTTTCCTACCACTGTCCAACCAGGCCAGGTAGAAACTCTCTACAAAAAGCTGTCCTGGTCTCCTGTCACCAAAAGACATTGGGAAACTAGAGGTGAAATAAGAAATATGCCTGCTTTGGGGCTATCCAGAAGTGCCTTGGTTGTCTCTTTTGAGTCCTAAATTATGCTAGGTAGATGACAAAGGAAGCCACCACCTACCCCTCTACAGGCCCTTTGCATGAGCCCATCTCCTGATGATGACCTGGACTGCTCTCACTGTCAAAGATGCCACACATAGCTGGCCACTGTGGTTGAAGAGTCACTGCCATGAAAAGTCATTGCTTCCCAGTTACTGCAGTTTAAAACAGCGTTTCCAGTTTACAGCTTGCATTTTTAGAAACAGAATCCAATTCCCTTTTTTTTTTCCACACTCCCTTTTCCTTTCCAATGGGGCTATGAAGGAAGGGGAATTCTTGTCAACACAAATTAAAGCTAGTAAATATACAAGTGCACCTAGTGAACCAGCATTGCATTTTCCTTATTGGGGTCTTTCGTTCATGTTGGAAATTGATTTTGAAGTGACACTAACACTGGGTAATCTAACTCGGGCAGTTATGCAAGGCCCAGCCCTTACAATGCTAAGCCCAAGAACAATCAGTGGGAACTGAGGGCAATCAATACCTTTGGAGGGCTAATCCTATGAAATGTGCAATAAGCAGTTCCCACTTCCCCAGACAGATACAGAAGCTTCAACACCAGCAAAATAAATCCTTGGTAAGAAGAGGCAAAAAAAAAGGAAAGGAAAAGGAAAAAAAAGAAAGGCATGGGTTCCTGCTTTCAGCTGGCGCAACCTCACTGAGATGAAGTGATTTACCACAAAGAGAATCCTGCAAGGGCCATATAGTCCTGTATATATAAATATTTGGATCAGAGCCAAATGATCTGTCACTGCTTTTTGCTTAAGATAATTCTTCAGGTTTTGCTAATTAGGTACTAACAATTCTTTCAGACGAACTGTGTAACCCAGGGAATATCAACAGTATGTTTTAAATCAAAGTGTTTACATCAGGAATGATTCATTTTTTCCGTGAGGAATGACTTCTGTGACAGGCAGTCTTAGCACTGCCATAAATCTACATGAAAATTAAAATTGTGGAAGAAAATAACAAAGGCAAGTTGCTATTCCCATCTTCCCTGCCTCAGCCCCAACTCTAGAGATGGAATTTACATTAACAAGGGGCTCCAACTACCACTGGAATTAGTGTTTGAGAAACTCAGGACTTTAAATCCTTTTAAGAAACACTGTGATTAAGGTCAGTAACTCTGCTCTCCTCAACAAAGAAAAGGAGCTAACTCCAGCTCTTCTGTCATCTGTCCTAAAGCCTCTTTAAAAAAAAAAAGTTTTTAGAAGTTAAACAAACAAAAACAGCATCTCCCGCTTCCTTTGTGAGCTGTGTTTAAACAGTGGTTAAGAAATCCATAACAAAAAAGACAGAAAAGAAAAATTTCTGGGTTAGGCCTGTGTTTTCCCTTTTATCTGTTGGAGAATAGAAGGCTGTGAGCTGAGCATGGGACTACATTCACATTCTCATTTGCTATATGGTTGAGGGGCTCTCTGGCGGCGCAGAAGGGCTGCCAGCTCCATAGCATGTTTCATCCCAGCTGTTTGAAAAGCTGGTTCACTTGAAACACAACCATTATCCCCACCCACACTCTGCAGGAGAGCAAACTCCCCCTCAATGAGGGATTTCTTCCATATTTATGGTAACTATTATTACCAACATTTACAACATCAGTCATTTTAATTAGAAAAAAATTAAAACAAAAAGATCCTGCAATGCACAAACAGACACACACGTGTTTACATGTAAAAATGCAAAGCACTCAAGTTGTTTCTAATAACTGCAGTTCATGGAAGGAACATGCGTTCTACACACAACTGACTTAAACACCCTTTTCTTTTTTTGTCATAAAAACATACAGATGTCTTTCTTCAAAAAAATTATTTTCCCTTTTCCTGTGTTACAGGAAGCCTGCCCACACTTTTAAATACAAAGTGGGTATAAATAGAAGCACGAATTAGGCATCTTGAGAAGTCTATATTTTCCAACCACAGGAAAACTAAGAAATTACTGTAAGTGTTTACACATCTGACTATGTTGAATTAAAACATTTTCTATACATATGCCCAGCAAAACTAGCAAGAAATTAAGAGAGGAAAACAATAGCCTCTCTGGTTCTTTACCTGTTGCTACAGTGTACATTATTCAGCCTTCTTCATATGGACCACTAAAAGTGTCAGTCTTAATGCAGTCACCACTCTGATGAAAGCATATCTTACATATATAAATGATACAACCACTATGAAAATTTCAGTAAGATTGTCTGCTTTCTTATAAATCTAACTAGACATTTGTCTTTTTAGTTGTCTCTCTGTATCATAGCTATTAAAGGTAAATAAAAGCATGATGGCTCTTTTTATGACACTAATAGCTTGAGGGACCTTATAAATCAGTGAATACAAATGTGCTACTCATTACAGGAGAGGGAAGCAGGTCTGTCCATCTGATGCTTTCTGACTTAGATTTCTGTTTTAAGATCTTGTTGCTCATTCAGAATTAACTCATCTCCTATTTCTCTGCTGTCATATGGTGGGGAACTTCTGGTGCTCTCTCAGCTTCTGACATCAATGTTTTGCTAGTAGTCCACACAGCATAACTAGCTAGCATTAATGGTCACAATACAGACACAGTAACTTCATTAAATCTTGACAGCCCTTGTCAAAAGGTGAATTTGGGAAAATAAACCAAAATAAACTCATTGCAAACCACTCAGACACATCCTGACTGACCAGATCTTTTTCTTCTGTCAGAACCTTCAGTAATTTCAGTAACACTTTAAGATTTAATGGGTGAGCTGGCAGCTGCTCAGATGGTCAAAATGGCAATCTTCCCCACTAAATGCAGCATAAGGTTTGTTGTTTTTGAGGGTTGTTTTTGTCACACATTTCATTTTTCCCCAGCTGTACTGCCTATAAACAGAGAAGATATTTGGCTTCCCCAATAATACTTGCTTGTTTTGTTGGGTTTCTTTTAAGCCAGATTTGGGCATTTGCTAACCAGAAGCTAGGAATGGTGCCTCCAACCCCCGAGGTAATACTTGTATGCTCTGCTGCTCACGAGTGGCCACTTGCACTGCACATTCATGCCTCTCTGGCAGGAGTCTGCCACTGGTGTGCTGCAGCAACTGTGTGCTCCTCAGCAGAGAGATGAGTAACTCCCCCAGAGGGTGTGAGCAGGTCTGTACGAGAGCAGGAGAGGAAGGTGCACAAAAACCAACTGGCTACACTGAAAAAGAGCTCAAAAGCTAAACTACAAACTTTTTTCCTAAATACTGATCTAAACTATACAGACAACAAGTGTTCGTTTTCTCATGATACCTCCATCCTTATTAACAATCAGGCTGTTTTTTTTTTTTAAAGGAGGTTGGTGAGACTTAAGGTTGTGCAAGACATACTTTGATCTGCACCCTGATGAGTGAACATTCCCCTTTGCTGCTAGCCCAACTAATGAAGGGATAAAATTAGCTTTTATCCCTGGCACTTTCTTTAGCAAAAAACATGCGCTAATCAGCTGTCCTCACTAATCAGTCGTCTGGCTAATGACCTTTTGCCTTAAAACACTAAAATTCCTGAATGATGTTAAAAAAAATGAAAACCAATGCAGACTGCTCTCTCTTTGTGGGTCTTAAGCCTATCATCTGGAATTGGAGACTGAAAGGTTAAATGGCAAATCTGTATCCTGACTGGGTGATAAATCTATAATCAAAAGCCACAAGCCTTGACACCTCAAGATGTACTTCATTACGACACAACTAAATGATCTTTTTACTCTTTTTTTGTAAACTAGAAACAGATGAAAAAAAAATTGCTTAACTCCTTCATACTTTGCGCCTGTGGAGAAATCCACTCCACATCTGTGTTCAAGTGTCAGTTAATTTCTTAACTTTTTTATTAATGCCTGAGTGAGAAATCAGAAGTTGAAACCATTTGCCTTTATTCTTCCCCCTTACAACTTCAGGGAACTATAGCTGGGAAAGAAAATTGCAAAAACACTCCATCAAGCCTGCATTCTCAAACACAGTTGTGAATGTCTAAAAAAACCCTCCAAAACAAAACAAGGAGTCCCAAAGCACAAAACTAAGCCTTTCAATTCCCCAGATTTTCAGTGTACAGGACACAGTCCTTCTTGCTCTCAATAACATACTTTAACATAGTTTTAAAGGACGGATTTTAAGGCCTGTTTCATTTTCCTTCTCTGTTAGCTATAATGAGGCCTGTTTTTCTTAATGTTTTAAGGAGGTGGAGCAAAACACAACCCTGGATGGCTGAGGAGGATTAGCAACAGATGAGATGTCCTGTGGAAGTCACTTTGCAGAGGCCTGTGGTAATTTCTACCTGCAGTGCAACTGCACCCTGGTTCTTAACTTCAGGAAAAAAAAGATATTGCGTTCACCACAAACACCACTCCCTCCAGATAAAGCAGTTCTCCCCAGGGACAATGCAAAGTGACAAAACCACATTGAATTTGACAGCCTTCTAACTTAGCATACCCAAATAAGCCAGCGATCAATACTCACGGTAATGAGGGTCCATGTAGCCATTTCGGGGGTCCATGGTAAAGAGCGTCCCGCGGTACGGTACAGAAGGTTCGGGAAGGTGCGATATAGATCCATGGATCTCCTTCTTGATTAATGAGGCCCTTTCCTCACTCGACGTGGAAGGCTCTTCACTGATCTTGCCGAGGCCTTGCCCACCCTGCGGCTGCATTGTGATCGCGTTCCTTCTCTCTCTGTGATAGGTCTGCCCAGGACTTTCATCCTCTGCAAAAAAACGAGGGAGAAGAAAGAGAGAAGGGAAGAAAAAAGAGAGACACACACTTTTAGCCCATTTATAGCAAATACAATAAAGAAAAGTTCTCCCCCCGCTGCCCTCCTCCTCCTCCCGGTGTAAGTTTGTGACAGGAGGTGCCTGTGTGGCTGTGAGGGATGGCCTGGGGACGCTTGCCCGTTCAGAGCCAGCAGCAGCCGAGCAGTAGATCACCATCACCCATGCACTGATGCTCCTCCAGCGGGGCTATCAATTGTGCGGGAACAGACAGAGGCTTGCTGTTTCGCTGCCTCTGGGACAAGGAGACTGGGAGCTCCCTGATGGGGAGTCAAGAAATGATTTGTCACACAGAGGAGAAGATGAACCCCACCAGCGAGGCCTAAATCACGCCCAGCCACCCACCACAGCTCTGCAGCCCAGCTCCAGGTCCCTGGGGTTTGCCTGTGTGACAGGCTGAAACCTTGCAGGGAGGTTGGCAGTGATCAGAACCAAGGTGGGCAGCAATAAAATGGGTACAACTGCTCAAGATACAGGACCAGCAGCATCAGGCAGGCACAAGCAAGGCCACCTGCTCTGACAGTGTCACCATGTGCAGGATGGTTGCATACACTCCCCTACCTCTTTTTCCCATATCCACAAAAATAAAGCCAGAAATTCTTAATGAACAAGGGGGAAGAAAAAGCTGGGGGTAAAATAATCATAACTAAGAGCATCAAACCTAAGCCCTAGTTTGGAGTAAGCCTCTAGGCCTGTGGTACCACTTGTAAGGGGAGAAGAGCCTCCTGACCATGGCTCTACCAGCCTTCCTTGCAGACAGCTCCAGGACTAGGTGCTAAAATAACCCACTGCTCCCACAAGAATTTTAACCCCTAGGGACTACATGCACCCTTCAAAAAGAAGACAAAATGGTTCTGTTCCTCAAAATCAAGATGTGTGCTCCTAGGTACATTTCACACATGCCATGTGGTAGAGGGGCTTTGCTAGGTACATAAGTCTCTAATGTAAATACTCTCCTTCAGTTGCATTATTGGTTTAAAATAAGATGTTTCTCTAAACAAGCATGATTACTTGCTGCCTGTAATCCTTGGCCAATACCAATGCTCCAGGTACAGCCTTGTTCCATCAACCACACTGCACGTGCAAGCGTACACCAATACATCTTGAAGGAATACTGATAAAGATTCTTCATTTCAAAGTTGCTCTGCAGTTCTAGAAGTCCACAAGGAATCTCAAATTATTAAATGCTGGGCACAGAAATGGTAACTAGAAAAGGAAATGAAAACACCCTTAGGAAATAAAAGTAAAGTGCTCTTATTCTACAATCCACATGCAAGGAAGAATGATTGACAACAGTGCCAAGATTGCATTTTGGTTGTCAGAGATTTGAGGTCAGGGCTAAGTTTTCACTTGTACCTTTCCCTGGTGTACTTGTTCACACAGCAAAAGCCACAGACAGCAACTCACCAGGTGACTACACTCAGCAAGGCTGACCCCAGTGTGACTCAACCTATGTGCCTTTATACGAATTAGATTAGAAATAAACTCAGGACATACAGATACCTGGCCATTATATGTGTAAATTAGCCACACCATTGCTTTGAATGAAATGCTAACCAGTTTTTTCTCTGCCCCCCTCCTCCCAAGCAGCAACAACACAAAAACTCAGCAGCATAGCGTATTGAGCATTTAATTATTTTTCTATCTCCAAGTATTACAGCAACCAGGATTTGCTGACTTATCAGCATCTTCCAGGGACAGAATTCTTTTTACAGCCAGTAATTCTACATACACAGCTTTTCCAGGGTTAGGTCTGAGAAGAAAGAGTTAATGGAAATAGACAACAACATTAAAGAGTTTAAACCCTATGCCCTTTCCTACTTTTTATTAATATGCACAGGCATTGGTCCCTGCTCTGGATTAGCAGGGTTTAAGGTTTCAACTTTTTACACTGAAGCTGGTTTTAGTTAGAGAACTGCAAATCAGGGTCTAAAACTTTAAAACTTATATGAGGTTTTCAGAAACCCACTTGTATTAAAAAAAAAAAAAAATCAGCCCAAAGATATATTTTCCATCAGGTTTCTCTTTAGCCAAAGTCTTTTATGTTAAATTTCAACCTAGAGTGAACTTTCACTGATGAGACGTAAACTCCTATAAAAACAGGGTATTACACTTCATTTGAAATTCTGACAGACTCTTAAGTAGAACAAGCTAACCGGTGCTACAACAGTTCAGAAAGAAGAAAGCTAGAGTGATTTGTGGGGCTGTATAATCACTCAGATGACCAGATAGGATTTCAGTTCTTTTACTCTTCCATATAAAGATAATATTTGTTAAAACTGCCATCCTGGGATACAACAAGAAGCTGACATCTATGCGCAGGCTCCACTTTCATACTTTTTTTCTCAGAACATGCACACGTCATGAATCAAGGTACTAGTGATTGTTATGGAAAAGGTTGATTTTTCAAATTGTTGAATGAAATTCAAAACCTACTTTCAGTAATTTAGAAACAGAAGGGAAAATATGGTTTGTTTTAATAAGGTTTTCCCTTTTTTGCTTACTTGAGAAAAAAAGAAAACAAAACTATTTTTCCTTCTGTATCAACGATCTTTCTCCCATTATAAAGTTATTGCCATGTGCCATTACAAGTCAAAAGTTTCTGGATGTTTTCTGCCACACAAAAATTGCCCCAGAAGTATTTAACTAAACACAATGGCATTTTTGCAATAGTAATAATAAGGCTTATTCATCAGCCAAACAGCTTGCTAAGCATTGACTTCACACCACTGGGATGCTGGTGATGGGGGCAGATGAGAAATTTGACAGCACCCATGCTCCAGAACACTACGAGCCAAGCAGTTTGCAGGGGCTCCCCGGCGCCGAGCGGGAAACTCCTCTTGCAGTAATGCTGCCGGCTCTCACGGCAGGCGAGCCACTCCAGCGTGCCAAAAGGGGAAAGCTGTCTAATCTTGTTCTGGTTCAACTGAAGCGTTCAATAAAGTTTCAAGAGTAAGTGCGGGCAAGACGCTCCAGGCCAAATTATTGACAGAAACACACTGTCCACCATGGCAACAAGTGGGATTCTAAAGCAAAAATGTAAGCAAACAGCCCACTTCTCCAGCAGCATCTGCCAAAGGGGTTTTACAGCCAAATAAGCGAGACCTGTTCTGTTACTGCTCTGCTCATGTTTTAGAAGTGACCAGCTTTAGGGTCAAAAGATGCATCTGATTTATTAAAATGTTGCAGAGAGACAAATGCCAAAGCGAAAGTGAAGCTGGTGGCAGCCCACCAACTCCAGTACGATTCCTCCCACCTTTTGCCAGTGTAAGAGTGAAGGGTTAAGTAAGAAAAGAAAAAAGCAATCATGCCCAAGAGCAATCTGCATAAGCTTCTCTTTCTTCACATACACCCTTTCTCTGACTTAACAAGCCGATAGCCAGAGACATGTTAGAAGTGCCCAGTCTTGAATGATCACTTTAATCCAGGATTCTCACATCCACTGAGAAATGCCTGATTTAGTCCTGCTATTTTGATCAGAAGCCAATTTTATTAGAAGTGCTGAGCACCTCACTTAATGGAGCACCTCTCACTCAATCAAAAAGCTTTCTCAAAAAACTCACACTGGACAGCATGCCTGAATAAACACACTTTTAATTGCACAGCTAAATTACTCAGAAAGTTTTTAAAAAATCAGCACAAGCCAATATAAAAATCCTTCAAACTTTCTTTACCTGTTGAACTTTTTTGCCTTTTTTACCATAGACCAAGACAAAGTAGCAGCTATTTTTCTTTAAAGCACCTAAAGTCAGCAACTGAAAAAAAAAGTTGAAATCTATTGATAGAGCACACTAAAAGTCAATCCCAACACACTTCAGAGACACCCCTGATTAAACAAGACAACACCAGACCAGTTAAATCTCTTAATATATTAAGTTTCATCACCATATTTCTGCTTGCAACTTCCAGAGAGCATTGCTATCTCATGAGAGATCTATCAGCACTTCAGCTGAGTAAGAAAAAAAACAAGGTACTTACACCTCAGTCCAAGAGACCCTGCCTGCTGTTCCCTCTAAGCTCTTCTCTTCTCTTGACCAAAATTCTCTGGCTACCAGGACATGGGCATTCCTCCCTCTTTTTCTCCCTCTCCCTTCTCCCCCCCCCCCCCCCCACCACCCCCCCCCCCCCCCCCGCCCCCATCTCCCTCCCTCTCTCTCAAAGGCAGTGCTTCTCCCATTAGAGGAATTAAAAGTGGTTGGTGCCATGCTAAATTTAACAAGCTCATTAGTATTCTTCCTGTGTGCTTCCTAGTGAACTCTCCCTATTCAAGCAGCTCTCTCTAGCTGAGGGGTCAGGCGGCTAATCATTAAATCAAACTAATGTCACCCTATCACAATCAGCCTAAGAGAAGGACGGTTTATTATTTCAGTTTATGCTAAATAAACGGTTTTACAAATGGTCTCCAAGCAAGGTCAACAGCAGCTTCAATTACAAGACAAACTCAACAAGAGTTGCTATAAACCAAGTGCTCCATATTGACCTAAGCACAAGCTCGGCTCTGCATATTGCCACTAGCAGGATTGTACAGGAATGCATATTGTAAAATAAAGGAAAGGGTAATCTTTTCTTTGCCAGAATTTGTGACTGCACAGAGACTGCTCATTCACCTCTCCCCAACCAGATTGCTGCTCAGCTCAATTCACCCCACACAAAGGCTGAAGACCAGACCTCAATGGACCGAGTGAAACATGTTCAAAACTAGGCTCTCTATTGTGACTGAATTTCTTAACATCTTTTCAAAAAGCGGAGAATGCCTTGAGGCTAAAGGAAGAAACAGGCTAATGGTGAATTGGGAATACTGAGCAAATTTCAGAGCCCTTTCCTCCTAGCTTTTGAGGTTGAAAGCAAGCTCTTTCCTTTCAAGTTTCAAAGTCCTTTTTCCTCCCGCAGTGTCACAGAAGGATTTGAAAAGAAGGTAATTGTGCTCACAGTCCCCCTGATCAGAGCTTACGTCCTATTTCTGGTATTTCAGAATACTTCTTGCAATAATGGTGCATATAGCTCAATCCCTTAACCGTCCTGCACTCTGCAATTGCTCATTAAATGAACAATTGCTGGTATAAAATGCCTTTTATGTTCAAGGTCTGGATATAAGATAAGCATTCTAGTACTCTAAATTTGGTTTACTAAGGAAACTCTCCATCATTAAATTACAAAACTGAAATCAGAATATCAGTCTTTCCCAGAAAAGTAGCATTTTAGATGCTGTGAGCCAGAAGGAAGGGGGAAGGTGGAATGCAAAAAAGATTGACTACTTAGATTCTTAACAGAACAGATACCTAAGTAAGAAAGCCATTTCCTTCCCAAAGGCTAAGTTTTTTGACACCTGATATTTTCTTCCTTGAAATGATGCAATAGAGCAATTGCCAGGCTCATTAGGACACCTGTACCTGCACCTTCTTGCATACACACACTTTTCACTTCTCTCTGACCACCTTACGAGCAACATCGGAGGAAACAGATCTGTAGGACCGTGCCTGCCTTTAAAAACAGCATGTGTTGTAAGCAAAATTTTGTTTTGGGTGAGTACAGTGGCTTAAATTGGACACCCTTGGTTCCAAGTTTGTTATTTTCCTGCATTTGGAGCAACTGCACAAGAAGCACTCTGGAAAAACTAACACAGATATGAAGGATGATGCTCATAATTGGTTTTAAAAATAGACTCCATTTACACAAGAGGCTACAAAATCTGCCAGATAACAATACTGTACTCACTTTATTTGCAATGTTTAAGCATACCTTATACAAGACTTTCGTGCTTATAAATAACATACATTATCTGAGCTTACCACTGAAAATTTACAGTTTTCTATTCCTACTTGCAATGTATTTTTAGCTTAGTTATATTTTCTTTTTCCTATGTATAGTAATTTCCAAGAACTGATTTGTGATCTTTGGAATATGAATACACAGCTCTTTTGTAATTTTGTTTGTTTGTTTTGAAAAACGTGTTATATTCTTTTGTTGTCAACTTTAGCTTTCACTGGAAGAAAAAGGATTTATCAATGAAGGAGAGGGGGGACCCAATCCCTACAGTACCTACCTAATACTCCACTCACACTCCCTTGTTTTCCTCAAATGACACATACATTCATTTTTGCTGCATCTGCTGCACAGCTTGGTTCAGTTCCTTTTCTGACAGTACAGAGGAGGACAGAACACAGTGCATCAATACAGTGCCTATGACTTTAGAAACAGAGCGTGATCATGCATTCCTGAGTCAATGGCAGAGCTCCCACTGACCTGGACGAGACAAAACTGGGCCTGTACGGAGTTCACACCACTCCGACACTAAACCAGCAATGCACTGTTATCAGGAGAACATCACTCACAGCCTTTTCCAAATGTGTGAGTAACTCTTCCCCAAGACTGGTGGGTAACCTGAGAATGGCACAAAGCAGCTTAAAAAACTCAAGTAAACTTTTCCAGACCCCTAAATCAGAGAGAGCCTTCTAAGTAGCAACATCTTTATCTCAATTTATCTCAATCCAGATGAATTCACAGTGCTCATTACCTACCCAGCCACTCCCAACTAAAACCAACCAGCTGAAGCTAAACAAACATATAGGAAATTATGTAAAATAAAGCCACCTTTAAAATTTCATACAAGCAAAGACCTACTGTATTTGTTTTACTGAGAGTCTGTATCTACAAATCTCTGCATGAGATTAATAGGGAAATGCTAAAAATCTCATATAAGCTGAAAAAATCCTACTGAGGAAACACAAGAGGCAGATGTAGACACAGCCACCTACACACAACGCCAGAGTGCTGTGGAAACTTCCTTGTAAGTCCCAGGACTCGGCCTCAGAGGACGGACAAAGAGGGCAGGAGGCAGGGCTGGGCTGCCTTACACATTATCCTGCATCTTGCTGATCATGCAGGACATGTAGGAACAAAAAGGAGTAACATTTGGGCATGTGCCTGAAGTTACTGACCTGACACTTGAGCCATCCCAGTCACTTCTTCGGAACAAGCTACTGAAGTTGCTTGCTGTGAGCCAGATTCCTGCAGTATCCTGCTGGCCAAGTTCCCCTCCAGCTGCCCAGCTGAACCACCAATTAGCCAAGACGTGGAGCTTGAACCCTGCTGCCCAGCCACAACCCAGACCTGCAGGGCCGAGAGTCTCTGGGAAGCTAATGGAGGGACTAATTCTCAGCAACTTGCAAGGTCAGCCTCCAAAGAAGTGGGAGCCTCACATCTGAACAAGCCGTCTCCCAGCCCGTTTCCACACGGGCTTTAAAATAACAAAAACAAACAATTTAAATCAAAACAGCTGAAAACCATTTTCTCGCTTCCCAAGTTCAGGGCTACATGTTTCTCCCATGGCAGACAGTGGATTATTGTGGTGATACTTAACACTGCTGGCAAGCGCAGCCCCCAGCACTCTGGTTTAGGTGTTAGTGACGACATTGGCTGCGGCAGGAGAAACACTAAACCCTACACCTAGGTACCAAGCAGGTGGCAAGATTTTAAATTTACCTTCATGGGGCCTACAAGGCCCAAATTTTGCTTGCTTTACTCACACTGAAATTCTGGGGATTCAGTGAAACTACTTCTGCAAGTAGAGCAAGAGGGATTCATGTCCAGCATCAGAAATGCTCCAACCACTGGGCATGAATAGTCTGTCTGGAAAATGCACTGAAGATGTTGGCTGGCACGTGGAAATGCTGTATCATTATCTTGATGAGAGAGAAGCTCTTAGTAGCACCAGTGCTTTGTAGCTCCAATGAACAAGAAAAAAAAGAAAGGCGTAATGGAGAAGTAGAAGACATTTGGAGGTAGAATTAATTGGCAAAATTAACATGTAGCCTGTCATCTCTCCTTTTAAATTTGCAGAACTAGAAGGCAGTCAAAAGCACTTTCCTTTCTTGGTATAATAAATTTTATGTTTTGATTTTGCTACTTGAGGACTGAGAAACTCAAATGAGAAAAAATATTTCTTTGAAGAACAAACTTACTTTTTCATTTCCCCTTCCAAAAAAGTGTTCTACCTTACAAAATTTTGCAAAGATTGAAAATTACTGTGCGACAACCTCAGCAAGCTAGAACATTTGCTCAAGGTCTGCTGATCAGGGCTAAAACTCAAGCTTTGCACTTTCAGAATACCTCTAGGATCGTTGCCCTTCTCCAACATCTGGACTGTTCAAAGAGCCAAGAGAGTCAAATATAACTAAAAGACAACAACAAACATCAGGATCTGACCTTTGGCAACTATTTCTCCGAAAGAAAAAGCTCCTCAGCCTATTGTAAAACTCTCAAAAGGATCCTGATTTAAAAACATTATGAAGTTCCTTCCATTAGCCAGTTATTAGACTGTTAGTCATTGCTTACTTTGAGCAGGCTAATTAGTTACATCAAAGGCACTACAATAAATTCCCAGGAGGGTTTTGGTGGGGGGATATATTTCTCAACCATCTAATAGCACGTTTATGCCTATCTGTGGGTAACTGCCTCATTTCACTCAGACACTGGGGGACATATTCTGTGCTGTCACTTTCTACCAAGCCAGCAGCAAGACCAGGCCTTAAAGCTGTTTGAAGCCTGACATAAATGTGATTAGCCATGCTTAAAAGATACAAAAGAGTGAAAGAGGAGTTATAAACCCTTTGGTGCACCATCCTTTTGCACCATGTACAGCACAGACACCTTAGCCTTGAGAGAATAAAAAAATACAATTACTTATAGTGTTGCATACAAACAGAATTTTATTTCTTCCCTTTTTCTTTGGGTGGGTTCAAACTCCTAAATGGAATCATTAGCAAATCACCAAGTGGTTTGCAACAATCCAGGCAACCCTTCAGTTTAGATGGCAGATATCACCTATTTAGTTGCGAAACTTACTTATTGCTGCATCCTTTTGCACAGCTGCAGTAAGACTTTTGTTTCCATTATATCCCTTTACTTCTGGTCTCTGCTCTGATTCATAGTGGCTGCAATCTGTGGACAATGATTTCACTTAAGTTTTCTAAGGGTAAAATTTGAATGCCATATACATTTCTCTGTGCAGATGTGTATGTACTTCTCCATAAAAAAGTGTAGTCACAGGATATACAAATCACACCCACAAATTCAGCTCCACCTTACATTCCATAAACTCCAACCAACTGCAGATGATACATGATGTCTGCAAAAAAGTGTCCACACCGGCGGGCTCGATACCTGAATGTAGAAATGAGACTTTTCACAGTCCTCATCAGTAGTCTAAATAATTCAGAAGAATACTGCAAAACATAGTAAGATTTACAGCAAAGGATGTTTTCAAACAAAGAAAAGCTCTCAAGCCCTGTACCCCAAGCAATCTGATGCTTTGACATTAGTGCACTAGTTTAGAACAGCAGAGCTACTAATCCACAGATATCCAGTCACTGGCTTACTTGTCAGTGCCTCTCTCCTCCCTTGGTCACTTCCACTGCACACTTCTGGCCAGGCTTTCCATGCTCTGGCAGGGTCTGCCAGCCCTGTCTGCTACATTTGAGAAAAGGCAAGAAAGATGAGACACACCACCTTTCTCCAGCTTCTCAACACAGCCCCACAGGGGAAGGAACTGAATGCCAACCAGATCACTATATGGATGAAAACAAGCCGATCATTAATGTTTTCTGTTGAGTTTCAGGGATGAGCAAAACTGGTTTTGAGACTTCGCTTTTTTGATTACTTATGCATTTGTGTTTTTAACCTTAATGATGGATAACAGATTTTAAAAGACAGTGGAATATTGGCCTCAAGCTTTTACTGATTAACTGCATATATGTACTTAGGTGCTTATAACTGCCTTAAGCAATATTGTATATTTCCATGTATCAAAATGCAAATGGACACATGAGATCATAACAACAGTCAACTTAGAAAAACAATCCTATGTTCACTAAAAAAAATGGCAGAACAATTTAAAACAGCACTCTCTTCCTACTACAGTAGACATGCAAGCTCAAAAAGGGCATTCTTAAATTGTTAATCAGGTTTTGCTGGCTTCATCTATCCACAATCTGGCAGAAGGAGATTTCAATGTCTCCTTATTATTTTTTTCATTTGTATTCTTGGCTACCTACATTCTCAGGCATCATTCATTTCAAAGAAAAATAAACAAAGTTTCATCTCTCAAAAACAAAATAAGGATGACTTCTATGGAAGGAAGGTTGGGGAAGGGAAAGGGAATCACCTGCAAAGTTCATTTGGCTATATACAAAGCAAAAGAAAAAAAAATCCCAGTGCAATACCCAGCAGTATAATCAATTCTGTAACTTCTGTGTGCTGCAGCGGAATGCAAAACTGTAGCCAGCACAACTTGGTCTTCTTCACTCACCAATTGCATAAAATACTGATAACTGATTTTTTAAGAGAAAAAATATTTTTATATAGCAAGTAAGCACAGTGTGATTGAAGGATTAAAGGTCCATTTGATTTATATACAGAAATATCTGCTTAGATTTGAAGGCAAAATGTGTTGAAGAATTAGCCCAAAGCTGCCCTACAAATCACCCTGCATATTAAATGTTCCAATTCTGAAAAAACAGAGTGTGCCTCCCATTTCTATTCTGTCAAATGCTCATCCACAACTTGCACAACTTGTCCACAAATACATAACTGTTGACTAATAAATAACTATTTCCTGTGTCCCTCTGAAGGGAAAGGGAAAAAAATTCAAAACATAAAACCATAAGAAAACTAATAAATCAACCTTTAAGGTGCTATTGCCCTGAATTCAGATGGCCTACCCTATCCAGACCCCTGCTATTCTTCAGCAGCAGAGAAATCTCATCCAAAACACTCTGCTTCCCCCTCTTCATAACAACTACCTTAAGTGCTGAGTCATGGCTTTTAATAAACATCCTGAATTATTGAACAAGTGGACCTGATTTACCAGCATGTCACCTAAATAGTCAAAGAAATTTTTTCTGCAAGTAGTAGCCATGTTCTTTCTTCCCCAGTGCAGGACAGAAGTTCCATCTCGCTGGCACCAATAAGAATTCATTTTTTTCCTCTATAAACCATAGCCTTTTGGAACCACAATACAGATACCTCCCACATCATACTGTCAAATACATAAAAATAAGAATAATACTTTTATGCTAATCTCATTGTTCATACCAGTTTTACCACAAGACTTGTAAGCATAGAAAACTAGAGGACAACTTGTCTAGATACCTCCAGGTACTTCTACAGTTATTCATGACTATGTTGTCAACTGTGCCACAATCATTCGTTGTATTAACACATCCTCCTTGCAGAGGATATGAGATTTAACACATTTATCCTATAAAATTAAATTAGCCATTTCAGATGCACCAGAGTTGTAACATCAAAACCAGCTAGCTTTAAAGAAGAAATTCCCATTAGAAATCACATTTTTTTCATGGCAAAAAGACTGACAGTCCACAGCCTTCTCACAGCAGAATACATATTGGGCTTGCTTGTTGCAACTCCTTTCTAAAGACTAGAAAAAATCTTTTCCAGAGCAGTAAGGTTACCACTGTCAGCTGCACTGAACTACATACTTCCCTCTCTTTCGGGTCTTATCTTCAAAAATCACGGAAACAAAGATGTAAACTTGGACATTAAAGAGTGTTAACATCAAAGTATATGCACTACTTTTGATATTAACCAAAGCCTTGAACCAGCAATCTAACTGGCACAAATCAGGGGTGTCTGTAATTTCAGAAACAGCTGAACTGAGCTCTGTGCCGTGGCCTGCATTTGCTCACTGACTTTTCAAAGCACACTATCCCTGTATGTTTTTACAGCTACCTGCCAATCAAGAAAGCAGCAGGAATCCAAATTCGCTTTTTGGCATTTTTACCATTTATCTGTCCACATTTCTTAACATGTGAAGTTTTCCGTATCTTTCTTCTCCTTTAAAAAATTTTAAACCTTTAAAAAATTTTAACATCTCCATCCAGACGAATTTCTGTGCATTGGATCAAATCATGGCCTGTATAAGATCCCTGCCCTTTGTTTTACATAAAAATTACTGTATGTAACAATTCAGCTGATAAAAAAAAAAGAATATACAAGTGCATAAAGGAATTACATAAATAGATATCAATAACAGATTAGTATCTGTGTATTATTTCACTTGTATTCCCCCATCTTTCCCCCTCATTCCATCTATTATCATATATATCACTCTTATGGTCTGCTTCAAATTCAAAGAAGTTAAGTTAAAAAAAAGATGTTTATGATCTCCTAACCTTTACTATTTCCCACAAAAATCTAGGTTTTCATCAGCAGTCACTCTCCCCTGTTGAAGACATTCCAATGCCAGCTTCATAACTTGCATTCAAATAAATCTGCACCAGAACTTACAGGCAGGACCTTACAAAAGGCCAGTGAAGATACTCAGCTAAGCAGATGTCCTATAGAAAAGGCAGTGCAAAAAATGCAGGTTATACAGCTGGACAACATGCCTAATGTCAACAATATCACTGAACAGAGGGACAGAGAAAAATCAACCACCACTGCTTAATCACTTAGGACTCTGTCCTGCAGCTATTCACCTGAGGAGCACAGAAGTCCCTTATACCACTGCAACTACCTGCTCTGTAACAGTAAGTCATTAATTTATCCTCCCTCATATCAAATTGTAATGTTTTACCTGCAAGGACTTGAGAGTGGGTATGCATTTTTGCCACAAGTGTAAAATAAAATTATCATGCACTGTTTATGAAGCATTACACATCTATGCACATACAGAACTGTTAGAACATGAATAAGACAAAAAGAAAAAGGATAGTTTGAAAGTAACATCAAGCCCACAAGAGAAAGACATGACAAAGTTACGGTTGCCTGTGCAGCATCACACATGTAGTAACTGGTGTCTGCTTCAGACACTGACCAAGTAACATGCCATTTTTCTCTGCAAGACCCCAGCTTCATCCAGCACCACCCACTGGATGGACAGTGTGTGTTTCATAAACAGTCTGTCACTATCTGGTTCTCATCTTGGAGTTCAACGTTTGGCCCCTCTGCTCCATGTACTGGCTTCACTGAAGCCCAGCTCTGCAGAGAGATTATTAATTTCCTCCTGGACTTTCTCTGGCACTCATTACAGTATCCAAGTGCTCCATTAGTAGTATGAAAATGTTTTTTACAATAGTTCTCACAACATGAAGAGATGGTCTTGTCCACTACCAACACAGACTACCTACTTAAGTGTCCCTACCTGTACATGCATAGTCTAGAGAGCCTGTGAACACATTTTCAGAGTATTTAGCATCAAATCTACTTTACACAGTTTGTATTTTCAAGCAATATCTGTAACTGTATTTGTTAGCATGCCCACATGCTTGCCTTTCTGAAAACCAGATGCAAGTAACATACCAACAAACAAAAGGAAAAACCTTCTGTATTGGTGATGTTGAGCTGCTCCAAGTAGCAAGAGGTCTAGGTTCAATGTAATTAATGACACTGCAAAAATTCCTATATTTTTGCACTTTTGTGGTAAAATGTATAAAAAAGGGGGAGCTGTGACTGAAGAATTCCTCACTTCTGGGACAATTTATAAAAAGCTGCTCTCCTAGCAGGTATTTTATCACCAAGACCTCCACCTCACAATGAAGCAAAAGTTGGCCAAGGGGGTGACAGACTATTATAAAAGAAGAAAGTGCGGGAGAGAGAGAGAAGTATTACAGCTGCATATCAGGTTCTTCAAGTCACCACACAAGGAAGGGATGAATGCATGCGATCATTTCATTAAAGACTGCACGATAATGGACAGGCACAGAGACTTCTATGTTGGCATTCCTGATATAAATATATATAAAATTTATATAAAATATAAATATTTTGTGATATAAATAATATTCCTTTATTAAATGACTCACATATAGCTTCATAGTATTAAAAAAAGGAACAAAGGAAAAAACAAAATGGGAAGGCAAATATGGCAGCCAGCCATAAGAAATGGGTAATTTAATTCAACCCCCTGACCCTTAGAAAGCCAACAAAGCACCCTGTAACCTCAGTAAATTATCATTTCCCAAGACATTCAGGGCAGAAGATGATGGCATATCAAGGGTTCACAAGACAGTTGCTGATAAGAGGAAATTTTGTATATTGAACCCCACCCTAGGCTTCAAAGAGGAAAACTTTTAGTGAGAACAAACTTGCTGCTTTTTCCACTAATATGTGTACTTTCTGTTTCATCTTTCCCCTTGTAACTTTGAAAATGCTTCATCATCCCCACCTATCTCCTCCTCCCGGACTTATTTGCTATTCTAACACTCACTCCACAATCCTCTCATTTCAGACCCATCTTATATAACCAGTATCTGTTAGCCATGAAATCTAAGCTCTTTGTCCTATTCCTTGTGGGAAGAATCTCTTTGCTCAGTTGTTCCCATCTTCTCTCTCAATATGTCTTTTTTTTAATCTTCAGTCATGCATGCTAGTCATTGTGCCCCATTTCTGATGATTCCCTCTCTCTCTAGGTTCTCTGTCCAATCTCAGCACACTGAGCTTGGGCTCCTTTCTTCAGCTTCTTTTTATGAGATCTTTTCTCTCTTACCCATTTTCTCCCTTCTGACAGGGCTCCCACTCTCCAACCCACACTCAACTAAACAGAAATCTTCCTCCATCATTGTCAGCATCAAACCCTGGACTAACTAAGAAAAACTGATGGAGGCATCCTTCACATGGTATTCAGAACAGTGGGCCCTGTAAGATCTTCTTCAGTTTCCTCTCACTATTCCCTTTACATTGTTATAATTGCCTTTTCTTTGATGCAGCTGGCTCATAATAGTGATAGACCAGAAACACTAAGGTCCCCTTGCATGCTTTGCAGGAAGAAGAAAGATAATACCTGAGGAACGATTATCTCTGCAACGCTCACAGCTGCAGTCAAATGTATGGAAGATGAGAAATGTCATCCCATACAATGAGATTAATAAAGTAGGAACTATCTTACCTAACTCTAACGTACTCTTGTTGTCTAGGCTCTTTCTATTTTTGGCCAAGAAATGATGCCTCCAGACTGGGATTCAGCCTATCTCAGAATGGAAGGACTTACCATTTGAATCTACATCACTGACTACAGATCACCCAGTAAGACATTTACCTTTCAGAAAGATAACGGTAGATAAGATGGATCTACTATCCAGCTTTTAGAAATATGGGGAATGCAATCTGATTTTCCACAGTTTTATACAGAAGGTACTATTTTGCCATTCTGTAGTAATAATAATATCTGCCTTCAATCTTCAATTTACTTCTGCAACTGTTTGATCCGATTTAATCTTTAAATAACATAACAAACTGAAGCTAATACATGTCATTCTCTATTTCATTACAACAACCAAATACTGCAGAGAAGCTTGAAGAGCAGTGAATAATTCTCACTTTGAGATGATTCATCTAATCTTTACTGGAAGAACTTAAGTCCCAGTGATACATGCATCTTAGGATAGACCTGATCACCTTCTCTCACTGCTTAGATAAGGAAGCCAGGCCAAAAAGTGCCAAAACTGAACATCAGCACTGAAACAGCAACCAAACAATATGACTCATCTTGATTGGTTGTTTTAATCAAATGTACAGTCTGCCATTTTGTAGTGAAGGTAAGATAACACAGCCAAATCAATACAGCCATGTTCTACCAAAGCCTAGAGGAGAACAAGCATTTGCAGCTTTATAATCTGTAAGACTACAATAGGTGTTTTATGAGATAGGTAGACGGACCCATTCCAAACTCAGTTCCCTGGGTCAGATGTCACAATTCAGAGATACCTCTGAAGCTATAGACATATGACTGCCTGAGATACTGAATGTTGGTAAGACTATTTACATCAGTGAATCATTTGGAAATTTTCAGTTTATGGACTTTATCTTCACTAAGCCATTGCAGTCATGATTTACTGACCTGTAATGTGTTTAGCAACTGAATTTCTGAAACATATCTGTCTTAGTGAACAACTGGTATTAGTCTGTGCCTACATAGAAGTCTGGAGATGCAAGGGACCAGGATCTCCACAAATGTTGTGCAGCTGGTATTTCTGTGACTTTTGTCTCTGTCT
Source organism: Calcarius lapponicus (assembly GCA_039654755.1). Taxonomy (NCBI): domain Eukaryota; kingdom Metazoa; phylum Chordata; class Aves; order Passeriformes; family Fringillidae; genus Calcarius; species Calcarius lapponicus. The sequence goes on from CM077464.1 coordinate 64,153,207, forward strand.
GTATCTGTTTTGGCTCTTTAGAGACTATAAACTCTCCACAGCAGGAACTGTGTGTTATCAGACATATATCTACAAATGAGCAAAGTGAGGCCTCTCAGAATGGTGCTTCAGAAGTACCACAAAAATGTTTTGTGTTTTTTCAGACTACACAATTTGAGTTTCTCAGAAAACGACCAGAGACCCTGTATTTAAGAATCAGTTACCCAAATAATTTATGGTTTTTTACCATTGCAAAAAAAGTGTCCTGTTCATTCAGTGTAAAACAGGGTGAGGTCTCAGTCATGTTGGAAGTACAGAGGAAGTACAAGACATTTTCCCATGTCTAAATGGCATCACTAACATTTTACAAAGTAATCTCTTGAGCAACACTCACCCTTCCTTTCCAATTTTCATTTGAACGTGTCTTTCTTACCACTGCAGGAGTAGTTTGCCTGGACAAAAAAAAAATTGGGAACTTTCAAGTATTTCCCTCTACCTCTGTCACTGTTACTTCCAATAACAATTGGGAAATATCACTTGAGTCAGGGGGAGCAGTCTGGTATCATTGGTCTGATCAAATGGAAAAGAAAAAGCACACGTACCCTATCTTACTGAGATGACCTGTTTAAAAAAAAACAGTATCCAGTGAAGATTGATGAACTGTACAGGACAGTTAATTGTCACTGTTCCCAGATGAGTTATAAAAGCTGTGGAGTAATTAAATCACATCTCGTCTTTCTTCTTACACAGCCTGGACAATCTCCATGTTGGAGAAACAAGGATAGAAATAGGAGGGGAAAGCCATAGATTGCTCTACTTGCAGAGCTTAAGACAACTTTGAAGCAGCCCTTGCCGGGATTACAAAATCATGCAAAAATTGTTGTAAGTCTGGATGTTTGTAAATAAGACTAAAGGTAGCCTTAGAAGTCCAAGAAAAATTCTTAAGTATTTGTGCTTAGCTGGTATACATTTAGATTTTATCTTTTGAATTTTAACTTGCATTGTCAAAATGTTTGATTTCCAATTTGGAGGAGGCCATATTTACCACTGAGGCATAATGAGTTTTAAAACACTGTTACCATTACTTAACAGCTAACCAAACTGGAGAAAAAATCAACCACAGAACAAAACTGGAGCAAGGGAATTGCTAACAAAAAAATACTTCTCCCTTCAGCTCTACAAAGAGATCAGAGAACAGTTCTTTACTCAAACCAGATTTTAGATGCTTCCTTCCGTGCACAGTACATATGGCTTGCATCTATTTTTTCTTTAAAACAGAGCTACATTTCTTCCTGTTAGTAAACATATCAAGGCTTTTAGGAGAACTAACAACAGCAAAACTTTTCTTGCTTTTAATGTAGATTGAACATGGGTATTCTAAAGAGGAAATAATTTCTCTGATCATATGCATAAACTGAATGGCTTTTTAAGAGTTAACAGGTAAAAATACTGCCTTACATAAAAATTCATTCATTTTTAAACAACTATCATTTGAGGAGCTAGCACATTTGTGTGTCTAGCACAAAAGTGCTTAAACAAAACTGAATTTAACTTGACAAGAATACCTGCATTACCTCTTCCCCTTCAAGCTTACTTTCCCACCTTTCTCCTTATTCCACTTTTTTCTTTTATATGCCACCCCTTTCATACTTTCCTTTTTTCTTTAACAAAAGTCACTGCTGAGTAAAATATGAAACGCTAGCACGGGAACAGATAATTCTTTCCCACTGCCCTATCACCCCTTCCTCTGCCATCCTGAAGGCAATATAGTTACTCAGAAAGAAAAGTTGATAGCAATTTTTAGCAAAGGTAACAACTGAAATATCGCAGGTTTTCATGCTTCACGCTTCCAACATAACACAGCATTATCCACCCACTCCAGCAACTGGCTCCAATGTATTTAATTTCCCTCCCAACTTTCTCAGTTTGGTATCAAATACAGGAGAGAATTTGACTGTACATGTAAGTGGATTGCTAGTCCAAATTGCCAGTAATGATATTTGACCATTTTGCACCTAGAGGGTGGTGAAAAAAACCAAGGAATCTTCACAGAAAAACATGTAAAAACTGATTCAGCAGCTACATCTTGCTAATATTAATGATAAACCCAGCTGGCAGAAACCCAATAGCAAATGAGAGCATAACTGAGATGTAGAGAGATAACAGGATCTGGGGGCAGCTTATGCAAATACAGGCCAAAAAAAAGCTCTCTGCTGTATGAAAACAGAGCACTGGGGGTGGGGTGATGCACAGCAAAGAGGAATCCTTGCTTAATCCCATGGGCTACTCAGCTCTGGATGTGAAACTGATTTCCAGCAGCAGTACAAGTCTGCAGGGGAAGAAAAAAAGGATACTGGGGAAGACAAGTCTATAAAAGAGGTGCTTAAAAGCTCTATAAATGAACTCCAAAAACTATCAACACAACAGAAAAATATGCCACTGTGATGGCATCCAACATTATCTTGGTAACAACTGTACAGTGCAATGAGCTTGGAAATGGCCAAAACAACTACAAGCCAGTAATTTTGAACAAAAAGATCTGATGTATCCACCCAACTCTGACAGACTAGTTATTCGATACTAATTGGTTTCTGCTAAGAGCATGGCAAGAAGAGGCTGTACTGTGGGCCTACAGACAGCAGTCATTTATCTAATCTTAACATTTTAACAGATCTTCGTTATCTCAGCTTGGCATCAACACTGTACTCTGGAAAGTACCATTCCCTGAAAGCCTCTCAGTCTGGTATTTCCACAGTTGCTACTATGCCAATCACAATGACTTTCTCTGAAGCATCCAACTTTCCTAGCAAAAGGCACATACTAAATAATGACAAGCCAGAATCTCTCTCATTAAAAGCCTTTTTCATCCGTGTATCCATCCATCCATCCCACCAAATTAAGAGCATGAAGTGCATTGCTCCAACCTTTGTCCCTATCTTTTCTTCCCATGGTCAAACTGCCCAGACATCACTGCACACAAAAGCATCACAATAGTATCCTTTTTTTTCATGGGTACCATGCATCTCTTGACAGAAATACAAAAAAAACAAGGTTTCTTTGCTCTCAGAATCAATACCCAAAAACATGGCTACTGTCTAAGCAGGTTTGCATGCAACTGTGTATCATAGATGTTATCACTGTTGACGTTTTACTTACAACCTTTCAGTCAGGGGTCTTGTCCATATAATAAGCATTTCTTTCAATCTAGATGACCACTCACAAGTATGTAGTGGCAAAAATAGCAGCTGAGCTGTGTCTGCGCACCTTTTGGAAGCGCCCTAGCTAAATCACTTGTGCTTGTGTTTTTCTTGAATTCATTTCTAGAAGCATCTGGCCATCTACCGCCAAGGTCTCTAGCAGGAGGCAGAGTGCAAGCAGACCAGTGACAACACGCCCTGGAATGTCTGACTGCGAGAAACTGCCCAAATCAGACATAGAAGGATGGTTACAGCAGCCCACTGAAATAAAGGCATGACTGACCAGTAACAGAAAACAGCAGGTCTTATGCTGCTGGCCTTCATTAGCTCTCAGGATCCAATCACATAATGGCTTATAAACTCTCCTCAGTAAGAAGCTGTAACTTAGCAAGAGAGGGCGTAGGCAGGGTTCAAGACAGGATTTCTTTAAAGCCCCTGACAGTTAAGCCTCATTAGTAGAAACAAACATTTCTTGGAATCAAAAAGACAAAATTTGAGGCTAAAGGAAAAGCAAGTTTGGTGTCATGGCATCCAGAAGGACATGACTTTGAAGTGTTTCTTCTTTGAAGTATGAGGAGTAATGTCAGAAATAAAAGATTCTTGTGAATGAAATTTAGCAACAAGGAAAAAAATCAAAATACTCCTAGCATTCCTGAAGCATGCCAATAAGCAAGAAACCACAGCTAGGCTAGGCTACATATACTCCCACTCATGATACTGCAATACCTCAACTAACACAAGACATAGTTTTAACTGATACTGTGCCATAAACTCCCCCTTCTTTCTCCTCTACGTCCTTTCAATTCCCAGCATAAATAGAAAAACAAAACAGCAAAATAGAGAATATGATTTCAGGCCATCATATCACCCGCCAAGACCAGCTTTCCAGGACAATAAATCACCTGGCTATGGATACAGGAAGTTCACATATTATTAAAGTTCACTTTAATGTTGAGAGATAAAAGATCCATCCTTTCTACAGCAAAGTCTAAGGATCCGTCAGTACTGAGGATCTGTCAAACAACAGCACCTCATTCTGCAAGGCCTCCAGAATTTCCCAGTAGGACAGTGACACCCAGCTCCAGTGACACCCTTGAAGGACATTAGCAACACCAACCAGTCCCCAGAGCCCATGGTTCCAGGATTTGGAACAGTGCACACCACGGCAGAGAGATTATGCTATCAGTGACAGAGCTGGAAGTACGCTCCAGCAGCTGCAGCTTGTCACAACCACACCCAAAACATTCATAGTCTTCAATCTGCAAGAGTCCATGTGGTCAAAGAATCTTCCTCTCAGTTGTGGCAATCAAATTTGTTGTTGAATTAAGTCCCACACCTTTTAGCAAGCTAATAACAACAAAAAAAAAAAAACCAAAAACACCCAGAACAAAAAAACAAAAACCCTCAGTCCAAATGATCAGTGTTTACTCAGAGTGATGCTGTTTACTCAATGTTTACCCCATTTAAGATCAGTGTTTACTCTGTGTGACCCCATGTGTTTCTCTGACACATACTAGCCTGATATACTGGGTCAATATTAGCTCAGAGCAGTCTACATTAAATGCCAACCACTCTTGCATCAATTTTATCAAGTCAGATGAAGTTGCTGCATCCAAAATCCAAATGCTTTGTTTTATACCTTTATTGTACAAATTGTTAAAGGCTTTGCACTGTTAAGCATCTGGCAAAAGTTGATTATGCACCATTAAATCTCTTCTTGCAGAGGAGCGTAAGTGGGTGCAGGGCAGCTATTAACATATGCCAAAATAAAACAGCATCATCCAGTAATACTTCCATTTGAAAAACATCTTAAACACTGAAAAACACAAAGAATAGACATATCTTTCTGTTCAATATTATACCTCTTCATTTAACATCTGTGCTGTTATTCTTCCACTAACAGAACTTTCCCACCTTCTTGGGTGAAGAAAAAATGTGCAGCCTGCTCCTTTAGAAGAGAAAGTTTTCAGCAAGTCTTGTGTTTAACACAGTAAGCACCATCTAGGTGACAGCCAAAGAATGTACATTTGATTTATCCAAGCCAGAGAGTTGCCTCAGAGTATTAAAAAATCCCCAAAGTACTCACATCCCCAGAAATCATTCAAGTAAAAAGAAAATACAGTAGGCTGCCTCAAACTTCTTATGAGGTTGCTCAGAACTTAGTCATTAGACTGGCTTAGAATCTAACGTTTTTAATATTTAGATCACATATACTGACAGCAACTACAGAAATCACCTGTCCAAAAAGAGTAACTACATGCAGCTTCTAGCTGTGCCTAATGCATTTCAGCAGCTTCAAGCAAGCAAGGAGCCACTGTTATGTGACCACTCAGCAGAGCAGCAGCACAGACAGAGCTGCTCAGCCGGTCAGCAGTGGTGCATCAGAATTTCCTGGAAATAATCCAGCATGGACTAACAAAATACTTATGGACCCATGCATTTAAACATAGACAAGAAGTCACACTCCGGATGCCACATACACACACGTATAACTTTCTCCAGACCATTAGAGGTTCACAGTGGAGAGTGAACACCCCAAATCTTTTACAGACTTCAGCATGGAGAAATCATTAGAATCTGTATTACGATGTTATGAGTACAGACATGCAGCACCCACAATGCAACTAATAAATGTGATTCTGTCCATGCAAGTTAGTGAAATATGATTAAATATGTTAAAGGATTCCAGTGGATTCCACGGAAGTCTTCACCTTACTGGCCTCCCAAAGGTATGCTAACAAGCACAAGCAGGCAAGTACCAAATCCTCACTAGTAACTCATAGTGTTCCACACACGTCATTATTCCCCTTTTTGCAACAAAAACCAAAGATTGTTCTTCCCCACTCCCATATCATCCAGGCTGCAGATGGTAGCTGTGGAGAAACTTGTAACATAAAAATAAAGAGAATGGGGTTTTCCTTTATTTCCTGGAATTTGATCACTCCCAGCAAACTGAAAGAGGGATAGTTTATGTCGTAGTGTTTGGGATACTTATGTTGTAGTGTTTTGGATAGTTTCAGAGACACTGTCCTGTCTCTGAAACTATCCCAAACACTACAACATATCTTCTCCAAAAATACTCAAATTTCAGTCTGAAGAAACTGTTTTCTTCTATGTTTTGCTCTGAGTATCAGATTAACTGCTGACCTTCTGCTGGGAGGTTGTATCATTCCTAGAAATGTGGCAACACAGAAATCAGAGAGGATATTCTTTTGCAGCTTTATACCACAAAATACAACACATGTAGAGAGATGCACGTTTTAGTTAATTATATTGTGCATATCATCCCATTCAAGGAGTCTAGTGGTAACAGCTGATGAAGTGTAACACATTTGTTCTACATCATTTCTGTTTATAAACCACACAGAACGCATCCCTGCTTCCAGTTCTCCAGAAGATACTCAGCAGTACCAGCCCTGCTCAGCAGCGTTCAGTTCAGTGTCACTTCAGCTTTCACAGAGCTCTTTGTAGCGCTGGTTGCCATCACTGCAACTGCAGACAACGCCTGCCATACTGACACATCAATAAGATGACCTGTTCAATAGGTCATATTCCTACCTTGAGATTCTCAGAACTAACAACTTTTCTGCTGACTTAGCTCAAATCAGCCTCCAGGATGGCTGCAGAATGAAAGAGAAAAACTGCTCAACACCTGGACTTGGGCTTCAAGGAAACATTTATTCTATGCTGGGCATATTTCTGTTCGCTTTTCCCAATTCTTACAAGCAAGATGCTTTTGGGACAGGAATTAACAACTTCCCTCTCTCAGCTTTCTCTGGAAAATAGCAACCAATTAGTAAGTCAAAATAAATGGCAATGAAAATCATAGCAGCAGGCAGGGTATAGTTGAGGGAAACGACAATTATGAAATCATTTCTCTTTGCACTTTCAAATACATTCTGTCAAACTTTGTGCTGAACTTTGTGGAATCCTTATCACCTGCCAGACTGTAGCCGCTTCACAGTCATGAGAGCAATACTTCACCATTGCTGACCAGTATACACAAGACTAATCAAAGACTAACAAACCTTGGCAGAACTTTATTTAAGAAATTCACTTTTCTTTAGATCAACATTTGGCATTGAAGCAAACATTTATAAGGAGAGCAACAGTTTTCTTTGGGCATACACACTGTCAATAAGTGAACACAAAACACCAACAGATACTGTTTGCTTAACTGCAAACTTTGCAATAGTAAAATCTGTCTCACACTCATTTCTAAACCAAGTTTGAGTGCCTACAGCTTGCAAACATCACCATCATGTGTCTATGGAGAACTGCAGTGCCAGTATGCACAACAACTTACGCGATGAGATTCACAGGTTTTTCTGTGTTCTGTGTATGTTGGCAATATCTTGGGGACGTGCTCAGTCTAGTGTGTTGCCTGTTTTCCATTAAATGAGAAGACCTTTTGAGACAATAAATATAGGTATTCATCAGAGCCCTGAGGCATCCATTCATCACCTTATCTTGTCCCAAACAGTTTATGAAGAGATATGTAATAAAAACATTCTTATTTTGCCAATTGCATAAAAGATTTAGGGATGGTGAATGAACACAAATTAAATCTAGTTACATACTTTCTACCTTCTATTGAAATGTACTAGCAATGCTGTCTCATTCTCTCCATCCTGCAGTGTCCAGAGTCACTTCACTAATTCAGTGCTTGAGATTCTCACTAAAACTAAAATATACAGGTAGCAGAAAAAAAGAAACTTTGATAGATTTCCAACCCACCTGAAGAAAACTAGAATTGCTATTTCCATGAATAAGCACAGCTGAAGAGCAGCTCTAGAAAGCTATAGGAATATAGAAGTTAGTAAATTCTACTCCAATTACGTCAAGCAGTAAGTAAAGCATCAGAGACACGTAGTGCTGAAATCAAGTAAGGTTATGCTGCCAAAGCAGCAACCCAAGATAGGCAACCAGGCTGAAAGATGTAAGGAAAATCATGCAGGACAACCTCACAACAGGGGGAACTGAGGGGAGTATTGTAGTGAAGACAGGGAGCCTGACAAAGCAGACACTGGCCTCAGAAGTGCAGGGCAGTTTTAAGTGAGGTCAGTTTAAGAAATGGGCAGAAAAAAGAGAGAGAACGGAAAAAAAATTGAAATGAGCATACGATAAGACAAAAAAAAAAAAAAAACAAACACCTGAGAATGCAAACGAGGTGTAAACAACAGGAACTTGGCAAAGAGAAATACTTAGCAAGGAGATCAGAAGATCAGGACAACAAGGTAGCTTGAGAAAACTAAGTGAGGAAGGGAAGAAAACTGAAGAGGGGGTAAAGGCAAGAGAAGAAATGGAAATGGCTGCTCTTGCCACAGTGTACACAAACAGAATTCCAGTTCCAAATTCTGGCAAATCCAGCAACTTCTTGTGCTGTTTTTCCTTCTCTCCCACTTATGCAGCCTTATTGCCTTTTCCTGAAGCAGGACATGATCCTGCACCAGTAACAATTCCTGTCATCTTCCCCTGGGCATCTCTACCAGGAACTCTGCCACCAAGAAGCCAACGCCAGTTGATTTATGCTGGTTTTGTAAATACCACTCTACTTCCATGTTTACCACTACATACTACACCACTCATCACTTGTAGACTTAAAATAATGAGAACCCTGGTGACTCTCAAAATACTTGCAAACTGAGGTTTCCTGTTGTGAGAGTCATCAGCTGGGGCCTGACTGAAGATTGCCACCAAACTGTGGGAGAAGTTATTTTTGTTTCAGGTTTGTTTGGCTTTCTTAAGGAAAAAAAATCCTACAGACCACTTCTTATGCATGAGGTTGTTTCTGCAGAATGTCTGGATTTCAGCTCAAGCTGTGATCTCACCATCTCCTCCAACTTAAAAACACTCATACAGACTGTTTTTCTAACTCCCACCATCCTAACCAAAACATGTGACATCACTCTTTCTATAGGTGTAAAAATGCCATCTCTCTTTTCCACACACAGTATTGAATTACTTCATTAATCAGAAGGAAACTGAGTTTGAGAAGCAGGGCTAGAAACTGGGGTTCAGTATGTTAAAGTAACAGTATGTTGGTTTGTCATTAAAATGTTTTTTTCAGATATGGATCTCTGTTGTATGTTTTTCTCTACTTGGTGGTTTTCCGTTTGTTTCTCTCTATCCTAGTCCTGCTACCCTATTCTCTTTTCTATCTAGCTTTTCATTTACCATAGATATCCTTTCCCAAAAAAAAGCTCACACATTCATTTTTCTTTCTTTTCATTTTAAGCTTATGTCTTCCTCCACCCACTTGATATCTTTCTCCAAGTTATTTAACACTTATTTTAACTTTGTTTTGGCCATCTTACCTTCTTCTATCACAATTTTTTAAAAATGTATTTCTTTTTTTTTTTTTTTTTAATCCAGATGTCATTTCCCTTACCCTGTTGGGAAAATCTCCTTGTTTTTTATCTACCACTATCTTTCACCACTCCCATTTTATTTTCCAACATCCCATAGCCCAGTCTTCCCAGCCCAGGACTGAACCATGCCTCCAGCACAGTGCAAAGCATAGGCAAGGAAAGATGAACCAAAGCAGGAAGCAAAAAAATGCAGCCTTTACTTAAATTCCCATGGTCAAATCTGGACTGATGCCCCCATCAGCTGGTGGGAGTCCACTCCCTTTTCTGAAAATGAGGAGAAGCTGCCTGACTGCAAGGCAGCCAAGCTTGTGAGCCCTTGCTCCTTTTGCAGTCTTAGGAGAGCAAAGGACCTGCCTCCTGCACCACTCCTATGGCACCATAAGTGCCTCCCCATTTCTCCTCCATAGCCCTGGCAGAAGGAACATCTACAGCATTAGCCCTGCTCTGAGCAAGGCCAGTTTGATCTAGGCTGCTGCCTCTGGCAACACCTCCAGCTATAATATCTGCTGCCTGTTACCACAGAGACAACACACCATGGAGGCAAAAGGCCTGGGAGGAGAGAGCAGCAGGAGCTCAGAGCAGTCTTTCATGGGGATGCAGTCAGCACACCACCCTCTGCTTCTCACTCCTCCACTCCCAGGCAGCAGGGAGTGAGAGCCTGAAGAGACCCTCCCTCCTGTAGGCAGCTAGTGGAAACCACTGCAAACTGTTCTATTGTCCCGACTCCTCTCCTCCTCCTCCTTTTGCAAGGATGGGTATGGAAAGAAAAAAGATCTCATTTTTCTGGTGAACTGAAGCTGCATGATATGTGGCTTCAGATTAACAGTGAAGTCCTCCAGGAAGCAGGACAACAGGCCTCGAGCTCACCAAGGTACCAGCTTAAACATCTGCATCCAACAGCCCTCAGTATACAGAATTTTTTTTTAAACAACAGACAATTAAGTGTAAGATATATAGTCCTCCCTTTAACATCCTCTGAAAGAATAAAGACCCAGGCCACACAGCAAGTTGATCAAACTCAGATTGCAACTGGTTTGGTCCCCAGCTCTCACTCCCTACAAAACAAGGTTGCCTCATTTTAACCATAAGAGACAGCTTAATATTTAACATTATTTTTTTTAAAGAAAATCTGGAGAGTGTAAGAGTTCCTTTCACTGCTCATAAGCAATTAAGGAACACCATTTACAGGCTCTGTAAAGCTGTCCTCAGTGACTGAAAGGCAGAGTGGAGGTGATTCAGCCAGGGCTAATCACAATTGCTATTTAAAAATTTAAGGATTCCCACCTCACGCTCAAATAGTCCTGGGGAAGACCTGAGAAAGCATTTCCAAAGGGTACATGACACAAAGTGCTATGAACAAAACACTGCAAACTTATTTACATTCTCACTTAAAACCAATGTAAACGAAGAGGAGCCATTCAGAGATGCAACACCAAGATAAAACTGATCCAAGCCTCTGAAGGAGCACTGCACTGGGGAGATGAGTTTCCCTCTTATGGCTGGCCTATAATCAATGAGTGTCATTGATCTCAATGCTGACTTGTGACTTCAGTGACTCTTATCTCATTAAGTTTCACGAGCAAAAATTACCTGCTGTGTAGTAAAGGTAGGGAACACTATCACTGATTTAGTTGCTCAATCTTAGCTAGTCTGCAAACACCAGTAGCTCCCTACGGGCACCCAAGCTGACCTTTCCTGTGTTACAACACAATGGCTCTTACCATACCTTGATATAATAGCATTGCCTGCTTGATTTCAGCTCCCACAGGTTACTGCTTACTGGTTTGTTTTCATGTCTGGAGACCAAGATTCCTTATTATAAAACTAAGAAAATATCATTAAAAATGCTTTGTCATTGACAAATTGAGCTGTAGCTGTGCTGTAAGAAACCAGATGGAAATTTAGTTCATGATTCGAGTAAAAAATGTCAGTGAAATGTAACAAGGAACTCCTCAAAGACCAGTGGAGCATATATTGTTCCAAAATTTCAGACCTTATCAGGACCAAATAAAACCTAGAACCTACACAGCAATGAGCCGTTAGCCTTTTCATTCCATACCAAAATGGCTCTTTGAGAGACATAGAGTCCACATATACAACAGTCAAAGTATTCTTTTTCCTGGTACTCTGGTGACTCCTGCAGAACTGGAAGAGACTGGAAAAAAAATCAGAAAATGTTTAAATGTTTATAATAATTTCTTGATAAATACAAAACTGAAGCACCTGGCATTATTTTGGTATTAACTTGCCAGTGTAACTATAGTGATACCATGAGCTCAAGTGAACATGGCTGGCAAAGTTTTCCCAAATTGAATACTTTCATACCACCATCCCCACTGGAGGTACCATTGAGAGTTTTGGGGTGTTGTACACCAAGTAAATCATGCAATGATTTTGAGTTCAAACATTAAGCTTGGTTTGCATTTGTTTGCACAATACTGAGACAGAGTAAAAATCCCTAGAGTAAAAGCCCATTTTGAATTAGGTGAAATGTCCAGGAGAGGTGAAAAGTCTCTGAGGTTAAAGCTGAAGGAAAAACTGCATAACAGACATAATAAGGAGACAAGGGGTAGGTAGGAACCCATAACAAGTTCTAGTACGAGGACAAGTCAGCCTGACCTAGGAATTCTTCCTGATAAACGAAACTAACGGCAAGTGTCACGCGAAATCTTGTAAAAATGAATATGTATGAACCTATTGTGAAACTGTATGCATATGTATTTACAAGGAAGATAAAAAGGGGATCTGAAATTCCCAGGGCACGCATGCCTTTTTAGGAGAGCATTCTCTGCATGTGTCCAGCGCTGTAATAAACATACCGGCTTTTACAACTTTAACAAAGTTGTGAGGTTCTTTTCTTTATCTCCGCAAAACATTTTGGCGAGCCAGGCAGGAGTTCTCTGTCCCCGCAGGGGCAGAGGGGATAGACGGACCTCCAAGGCGCGCCCTAGGATTTTTTTTCCTGGTGGGGCTCCGCTCGTCTCAGCTTGCCTCCTGCGAGGACAGACAAGGACCTGCTGGCCAGCGGAGAGAAGAATACGGTATGTTCTGAGGGGCGCCAAGGGGGGGGGAGAAAGAGAGATAGAAGAGCTGAGGCCAAGTAAGACATAAGTCACTCAGAGACGTCTGAGTGCTGTGGATGCAGCTGTGGCTGATAGGGCAGCAGCAGCTGAATTAGAGACAGGGGGGTGGGTTCCGATGGAGCGGACCACCAGCGATATGGAGCTGTACAGCTGATGGAGCAGCGAAGCAGCGGCAGGGGAATTAGAGTTGTGGGGAGGGAGGTTTTTCACTGTCTGATGGAGCGGACCGCTAGGGACTGTGGGGGCCAGTCCAGTGAACCTCTATGTGTGTGTGTGTGTGTGTGGTGTCCGGCCGGTGTATCATTGTGTGGTTAATGTGTCTGTAATCGTGCAAGTGTGTGGCGTATGAAAGAGAGAGCGAACAAGTGAGTTCACCCCTGGCGCGGGGGGGGGTGAATTCTACCCGCGTTTGAAGCGGCCGGGTGAAGCCTGAGGCGCCGGCTGCAGCAGGCTGTGGGGGCAGGGAGTGCCCCCAGAGAAGCGGAATGTGTAGAGAAACGTCAGTGACGGTGTTTATTGTGTTTAAATCTAGTGATTTGTGTAGATTTAGTACATCTTAACCATGAGTTAAAGAGCTCAAAGAGTTTCTTTGCCCTGGATGTTTGGATTCGATCTCTGGAATTTCACTGTGTGCCGTTATTTTGATTGTGTCCAGGGAAAGCTGATGTTGGGTAAATGCGGAATTGTGGTATGCTGTGTTGTGTTGAGAAAAGTAGGTACTTTGAGGGATATGCCCTTTCCCAGTGATTTTGTGTGGTGATTTTCTTCCACTGCATTGTGGTAATTTGATTCTAGGAGTGTATAGTGGTGTTTGTGGAGATTTTAGGATTTTGTTTGCAACAAGAGTAGTATTTTACACAGAAGAACTATGGTATGGTGATTTATGTTTAACTGTGGTAAAGCAATTAAAGGAATTCCAAGAATTCCCCCCCCCACAGCAATCCAAGTAAATTTGAGATAAGGAGGTGTGTGTGTGTCTGTGTTTGTGGGCATATCAGAGTTTTGTTACAAGCACAGCAAAGCAGTGAAGTGAGTTTGTGAGGGACGCTGATCAAGCTGATTCAGAACCTAAGATCTTAAAACTTGCGTGTAGGAAATCACATCTGAAACCTGTCACCTGGAGCTGTGTGTGAAAAAAAAAAAGAAAAAAAAAAAGAAAAAAAAACAAAAAAAAAACAAAAAAAGAGAAAAAAAAAAACAAAAAGAAAAAAAAAAAAAAAACAAAAAAACAAAAAAAGAGAAAAAAAAAAACAGAAAGAAAAAAAAAAAAAGAAAAACACAACTACTGTAAAGTTCTGAGAAGAGAAGTTTGGGTAGAAACAAGATAGCATAATGAGAACTAACCAGAGCAAAGAGATTCCTGAACTAACCCCTTTTAGGAGGGGGAGAAGGCTGCCAGTAGGGGCAGCTAGCTCAAAAAGTAAAAAGATTTATAATACCTCATTGCAGTTAATGCTGTTTTAAAATGAGAAAGTAAATGAGATGAAGTTTTATATGCTGATATGCTTTTGTTTTAAGAAGTCACCAAGAATGGCAAAAAGGACTGTGGGACCAGATCACCCTCCTGGGCCCTTGAAAAAGAAAATAGGGGAAAGAAAAAGCAAATCAAACGTGTTGCTCAGCATGCAGCATAAGATAGCAATGTAAGAAGTAAAACAAAGATTATCATGCAAAGCGATTGCAGTTCACAAAATGAGTGCATATGATTTGTTAAAGGCTCCTCCTAAGGTAAGGGAGGAAGCATAAAGATGACCTCCCCAAAAGGGAAGAGGACAGGCTCCAAAGGTATACCCATTTGCACCCATCCCCCTCCTGGCAGTCCAATTTCATCCAGAACTAGGAGGTAACAGACCCCTCTGCGAGAGGCAGTGAGATCAAAAAAAGGGGTGGAGTTTTAGTTGATACAGGGGCCATATAGTTTTAAATAGAGCTTTTAGTACCTGTGGAGAATGTTTATGTTGTAGTGTGAAGAGCAACTGGCCAGTCTGAGAAGGCATACCTTTGCAAACCTTTAAAGTATTTATTAGTATTGATAGATACATTTTCAGGGTGGCCAGAAGCCTTCCCCACCAGCACTGTCAAAGCCCGAGAAGTGACCAGAGTATTATTACAAGAAATAATACCACGCTTCTAAGTTCCAGCCACAATATCCTCAGATAGAGGATCACATTTCATTTCCAAAGCAGTGCAACAGATTAGTAGCCATCTGGGCATGGATTGGGAACTTCACACTCCATACTGCCCCAATCAAGCAGCCAAGTAGAGAAAATAAATCATTTTATTAAGCAGCAAATTGTAAGACTGGGGCAGGAAGTTCATCTACCCTGGCCCCAAGCTCTTCCACTGGCACTATTGCAAATTCAAACTAAACCTCAGGCTAAAGGAATACAAAAAGGGAATGTCCACCCACATTGGGGTGATAACACTGGCCACCTACATGGTGGCTTTAAGCAAACAGCTCAGAGAAATTGAGAAACATGTGGCTGGAACTTAGAGCAAGGAGCTAGATAGACCAGTACATAACATACAGTCTGGAAATTATCTATATGTTAAGCCTCTTGCAGAAAAGACTTTGGAACCACAGTGGGAAGGACCACTGCAAGCACTTCTCACCACCTTCACCGCAATCAAGATCAAGGACCGGAATGCCCAGATCCACCACTCTCAAGTGAAGAAGGCCCCAGGAGTCCCTTGGAGAGTGACACCAGGAGAAAATGAACTGAGACTAAAACTTACTCGGGCAAAATGAGTATATTGCGGTCGGGGGTAGTTCATACTTTAGTTTACAGAATTGTTTTGTATGTAATTATAACTGAAGTTTTAGAACTAGAGAGTACTCTATGCAAAGAAATGCTGAATGGCCTTGGTCCCAGGCGTTTAATCAGTATACTGGATCCATGGGAGAACCTTCTGAGATAAGAGATTTAAATCTATCCACTGTAGTAATTCATGGGGATCAGGTATATGAGGAGCAGGAATTGCAGGAACGGGGACTGTGGAATGTTAATAATGCAAATTAACATCTCAAAATCCAACCAGCCTGCTCCTCCTTCCTAAAAACATCCTTTGAAGGCTGGACAACGTGATTACAAAGACAAGCATATCTCAGGAGCAGAATAAGAAAATATCTAACTGGGATATTAGGGACAGGGCTTGGAGTTTTAAACTGAATTGATTCAGAAATACTGATGAATAGACTGGCCACTGCTGCAAGTAGCCTAACTAAATTGAAGCAGCCTTTTCAGTCATCTCTATTGGCATTAAAAACTAGCCAGTGGCAGATTTCAAAAGTACTGTCACAGTGGAAAAAGCCGGGGACCAAGACCACAAGCTAATAGTAGAAGCGCTTAGTACAATTCAAGATAATGTGTCTTTAGCTTTCAGTTGTATACAAGCACAGTTATGGATGCAGGCAACAGCAGCTCTGATCATATGGGAAGGGGGAGAAGGTAATTTTCCAGCTGAAATTCAGAAAATTGTCTGAGATAATGCGACTGATTTTAAAAAGAAGTTTCAATCCTGGTGGACTAAATTTCACCTATGATCCTGCTTCTAGTGTGGCCACTGTCTTTGTGCTTACAATACACAAGGCCACTGTTTATGTTATCCATCCCATCATTGCACTAAGATTAAACCATGAAAAAACAGTACTCCACCCTTCAGAACACAGTGTGGGCATGAAAGGTAAATGAAAAGTGGCAGACAGTAAACTTAGAATCCTGCATTACTAGAAAACAGATGGGATTAATTTGTGAAAGCAATACTATTAATGCTCAAGATGTGTGTCTAGACACTGAACAGAGTATTTGCCACTTCGAAGTCCATCCAAACACTGACCAGAAGACTGTGCTCGTATATACTAGAAAAGGGTGTGTATGCCTGAGAACTGCCTGTACTGCTGTAAGAATTGATAGCAACAATGTTATTTTGTCTAGTAGAAATCATTCTAATTTCTGTATTTGTAACTTTGTTAAGATTATCAAGCGTAATTTTTCGTACTCAGCCCCAGCGACATCTCACCAGTAGATTGAAACCAATTATACAATGTATCACAGACTATCACCTACCCCTATTGGGATGGACCTTACATTAGTAAAACAATTAATTAAATACCAAGACCTACTAGAGATCTTGAAGGAAATCCAGGAAAGCAGAAAAAAGACCTTAATCACTGTCCAACATAATACAAAGGAAATAACCAGAATTCTACAAAGAACAAGACAAAATATGTATCACCACTGGTGGGATGTGATTTTTGGGTGGTCACCAACTGCAAATGGAATCTTTAATAAGTTGTGTCATCCAATTGTAGTTTTGTTAATATTAGTTGGAATAAGTTTAGGATTATCCATTATATTATTAGTTTGGAATTGGAGAATACTGCAACGAGTAGCTGTGTTAACTTCTTTATCAGATGTTCATGGTAAAGCATTAAGAGACACTTATTGTCGTAAGGGTTTGCTTTAAGTAAAAGAATTTACTTATTTCCTAGGAAAGGGGGGAATGAGACAGAGTAAAAATCCCTAGAGTAAAAGCCCATTTTGAATTAGGTGAAATGTCCAGGAGAGGTGAAAAGTCTCTGAGGTTAAAGCTGAAGGAAAAACTGCATAACAGACATAATAAGGAGACAAGGGGTAGGTAGGAACCCATAACAAGTTCTAGTACGAGGACAAGTCAGCCTGACCTAGGAATTCTTCCTGATAAACGAAACTAACGGCAAGTGTCACGCGAAATCTTGTAAAAATGAATATGTATGAACCTATTGTGAAACTGTATGCATATGTATTTACAAGGAAGATAAAAAGGGGATCTGAAATTCCCAGGGCACGCATGCCTTTTTAGGAGAGCATTCTCTGCATGTGTCCAGCGCTGTAATAAACATACCGGCTTTTACAACTTTAACAAAGTTGTGAGGTTCTTTTCTTTATCTCCGCAAAACAATACCATCCACCTGCAGCAAACAGGTTGGTGCAGGTGAGAAGACATCATTTTGTTCAGAAGAAGAGCCCAACAGACAGAGTCTGAGAAGGTGTCAAAGTGTTCATCATAAAGTCCTCTTGAGTTTTGGTGGGGTTTTTTCCCCTGTGTTAAAAATGAGACAAAAAACTGCACACTCAGTATTTTCAGTGCAGTGACCATTATGAAGTTTGAAGAGAAGAATCAACAGGCTGGCTTCACTGACACGGGTTGTGCTGCAGAAAACTTACCAATTTCTCTGAAAGCAGAGTTTATATATGACAAACTGTAATCCCACAGTAAATTCCTACCAATGCATAAATACTGGACAATCCTCCTTGCTCCTCTCATCCTTACAGTCAAGTGCATGCTCCACACTTCAACTGAAAGCAGACCCTGTGCCCTTAATTCCACATTTCCGTTCTGTGACAGACTGACTCCTGACTTCTTTTACAACCACGTTCCTTTAAAAAATGAAAATGATGTACAAGAGACACAACTGAAGTAAAGCCTTACATCAAGGAAGACATTCCTGTATTGTGAAGTCTAAGGTTTTGTGGAACTCCTTTAAAATCAGTCTAATGTTACAATATCCCTATTATTTTGGCTTATATCAAAATGCACATAGTCAAATTAGTCAAAAAGATAATCCAGAAAGATCAAGATATCAATAAAAAATACAAAAAAAAAAAAGCAATCAGACTTTAAATGAAATATTACTTCTGCAAAACGAGTATTTTTCTTGGAACAAACTCTCACCCATCACACAGAGGAAATCAGCTTAGGCTCATTATAATGGAACATTGGTAAGAACAAAATTTACTTTCCGTGCCTCTTTATTTAGAAGTTACAAACTTTGAAACAGAGATTTAATAACTAAATAAACTGATTATGTAAGCCTTCAGCCTGTGAGCAGTCTATGCATATACTTAGATTTACAGACTTAAGTAACCCAATTCCTAGTAGTGTGTGTGTTTCAGGACACACACATTACCTTGAATGTCAGAGTATTTTGCTTATAGCAGT